>CAKOAT010084043.1:305373-343791 GCA_932364175.1 Eruca vesicaria subsp. sativa
ACATCATTTATGAACAAAACTCAAACTTACAAAAAAACATATATAAAAACCTATCTAATGAAACTTAAACAACGAATGTTAACTTAATTAAGGTTATTTTCAAATTGATAAATCGTTTAATACAAATATAAATACTATAAATATAGAATTATATCAAGTTTTGACCTACGATATAAAAACTATTTACAGCAAAAAAAAACACCTACTTTTACACACTAAAACTATATTATAGCCTAACTATTTCTATAAACCTTACTTCACATATAACATTTAACTCATTCCTAATATATTTTCAAAAAATTTGTATGTGAAATAAAATGAAATAAACAACAAAATTTAAGTATTTTTCGTTATTTATTAAATGAATATGTAATTTCTCTTACATTTTAATAACTACTATAATTTCATTGAAAACATTCCTCACCACCGACTCCAGACTTCGGCGAATGGATTCCCACAGTCGATGACGCCGTAGATAAAAATGCCACATCATTTATGAAAAAAAACCCAAAATTACAAAAAACCATATATAAAAACCTATCTAATGAAACTTAAACAACGAATATTAACTTAATTAAGGTTATTTTTAAATTGATAAATCGTTTAATACAAATATAAATACTATAAATATAGAATTATATCAAGTTTTGACATACGATATAAAAACTATTTACAGCAAAAAAAAAATAGACACCTACTTTTACACACTAAAAATTATATTATAACCTAACTTTTCCTTTAAACCTTACTTCGCATATTAATAACATTTAACACATTAGATATACAATATTTTCACTTTACACTCTTACTACATTCTTTCCATTTCATTATTATTTGGTGTCATTAGAAGAATCCACTAAACCACTAAATCGAAAAAAATATACGAAAACATAATGATTCCGGCCCCGCGCTTGCGCGGGGAGTATGCAACTTGTATTATTAATTTCAAACTTTCTATTTGAAAAAGCGATTTAAAATGTTACTTAGTCAAAAAAATGTAGTACACAATATATATCTTTTTAAATCAAATATACATTATGAAATAAAACAAGAATACCTATATTTTTGATTAATAAAATATGGTAAAAATTTCTAAAATAAATAATAAATTAACTATCTATACTGAATTAAACCAATGTGCAAAATATTCTTCAAAAGGTAATCAAATAAAAATGAAAAACCAATATTATTTGTTTAAAATATAATCAGTTTGCAAGATATAGTTTGTTTAAAAGTTTTTTAAGGTATGTTTATTTTTAAATAGAAAAATCAATATTAGACTCTTATACTATCTTAGCCAGTATAGAAAAAAAATTATATCGTTTTACTTTAAATATTGTTTAAATCAATAGATTTAAAAGAAAATGCATTAGAGAAAAAAGGCAAAAATAAATTCAGAAAGTAATGTATAAGATAGAAATAATGGTCCCTGATTTATGTATTTAACTTCAAATTAATTCATATTTTATGAATTGAACTTCAAATCATTATTCTGAGTAATTTATTTTAAATACTTTCATTAGAAAAGTATAATAAACATTACAAGAATAATAATTAAATTAATTAAAATGGTAAATCTTCTTATTAGTTGGAAAAATATGTGGTTTCTAACAAAAATAAAATAAAAATAAATAAGAAGAATGATAATGCTTTCTATTAAATTAAATTATTCTAAATATATATACATATATATACACACACATATATATATAGACAAATAAAGATGTTTGTATTTTTTTCATTCATCCACCCATCATTTTATCACGAATATTAGGATTAGTAAACTAAAAATAAAAGAAAAAAATAACCAAATAGTAATACATAATAGATTGACAAAAAGTTTCTAAATAAGAACAAAATAAAATAATAGATAATAAAAAAATCCAAAATAATTGTTAGTAAAAACAGAGTAAAATATAGAAATAAAAAATAAATAAAAAAAAAATGAATATCTTTTATATAAAAGAGATATGATAAGATATTCTAACTAAATAAATGTAGAATGTATTTTAAATATCTATGTAAAGAATTCTAAAACAAATTATAAATATAGATCCACAACTGTGTAAATTTAAAATATGTAGTTATATACTCAAGTAAGTGACACACTATATAAAATAATGTCCGAGAATGAATAAAACTTTAAATAAAATCTTATTAATCGTAAGAAAAAATCTAGTTAATTGTAATGAGAATAAAACTGAATAAAGAATAACAATCAATAAAATAATGATTCATACTAATATATAAACTTTTTTTAAGAAAAGTAACAAATACTAAAAAAATACAAATATTTACTCTAATTATTTAAATTATTTTCAAATTGTCATCTCGCTTATCGGGATTCGAATGAACATAAGATGTCAAGCATGTCGGGATACAATATCTTAGACTGCATGTTTCCAGTCTACAATAATATTTTCGTCGCCTTTATACCATTACCAGATTTTATTTTCATATTTTCCATGTTCTCGCTATTAATAAAATTTTTGATTTACAAATAACAACAACAATAAAACATCAGTCTTCATAGTTATGTTATTAAAATTCATCGACACTACACTATCGCATTTAAACATAACTTAACAAAAGTTTAAGAAAATCGTTATATATTATATAAAGAATAAAATATTCGTATTATCCAGCACATCATTCAATATAGAATAAACAATTAAATAACTAATACGTTCCAGGAATAAAAAATATAACCCATAAACAACAAATTTCCATATCACAAACACTAACAACAATATAAAGACTGCTAACAATACATCGATCTAGACATGTAATAAATGGAATCTCAAAATTAATAACACAGAGATCAATACAAAAGTAGAAATTACAAAGACACATTTGTTGCACTATATCCTCCCCCTATACACATATGATAATTTATTGGCACAAGCAGTAAAATACAAAATATATATATTCAAGGTATCCATAAACAAATTAAACTAAATTATATTACATATAATCCCACCTCTCCAAAAATTTTCTACAATACAAAAAACACCATCATACACATCTTTGCAATGAAAACCTATAATTCATAACGAACATTATACGTAAATTATATCATGTCCGTAGGACGGGACGGTCCTAGTATATATATAATAAAGAGATTAAGGACATTCATAAATATAAGGTAAAGTAGGAGGGTTATCAATACACCCGGATTCTAAATCATTAATCAAAATCAATCCATCACGATATTTTCTTTTATATTAGAATCTATAACTATTAATATGAACTTGAATCTTATATTAAACCAATAGAAATATAGGTCACATAGAATATATAAAATATCCAAACAACTCCAAGACCGAATAACGAGATCGATGTCCTGAAACAGACACTTTCTCGAACTACATACAACCTCAGGTTAATTCAATCGAAGATCAACCGAGTTACCAGCTTTTCTCCTGAAGTCGATAAGTCATTGAAAAACACATAAGAAATCGTTCATGGATCATGTCGCCGATGTTCTCATTCCTAGCATTAAGCTGAACATCTCCTCATATGAAGGAAAAATATATCCCCAAGCTCGTGTGACAGCTTTCTGTATTGCAATGGGATGGAATAGATTTGACGATGGAGAACAAATCTGGTATTGTCAACTCTTCGTGGAAAACCTAACAGAAGCAGCCTTGATTTGGTTCTCTCGATTGGAGGCAAAATCCATTGACTTTTTTTTACTCTAAATTTCCACAAATGAGATATAAACAGGCTTGATGGAGAAGCCTCACAATCAACTTCTCGTTTTTTATCTCTAGTTGGGTTCTTTAACCATCTAAGACCATCCTCAAAAAGCTGCGGAGGAGACAGATGAAGCTTAGACATGAAAAACAACCAAACCTGACGACTATAAGAGCAGTAAAAAAAATAAGTGCTGTCTGGTTTCATCATGCCCCACACAAAGCACACAATTCTGAGGGACATGCAGTCCCCAACTGAGAAGTCTATCTCTTGTGACCATTATGTTTCTTGCTGCTACCCACAAAAGAAAAGCATGCTTAGGAATCCGACCTGCGAACCAGACCACCTGATGCCAAAAGACTTCCTCCGTGTAAGGAAATAACGCTCTCCAAGTCTCGCTTTTAGAGAAGGATCCTGCACCATTTAGCCCATTCGCATGCCAAAAATATGTATCATCGACTTCAGAACTAAGTATCGACTGAGACTCGGGTACACAATTATTTAGACGAATATTAATAGAATTCCTGCTCCTGCTATGCTCGAAGCGCCACCCAACATCACTCAAAGCATCTGCCACCACTGCATTTTTGTCATTTCCAGTACTAATCGGACCTCTAGTACCCACCAGATCGATAAGAGGACGTACCGCTGTCCAATTATCAAACCAAAAGCTTGCTGTGATGCCTGAGCCGACTTGACAATGCAAAAAGGTCTCGCTAGATCTCTCAACTTACAGATAGCCTTCCATATCCAACTGCCTCCAGGGTTAGGTTCAAGAACCCAAAAATTCTTGGTACCAATGGTGTTCATGAAACACTATTTTATGTTCACAGAGAAATGGGTTTTCAACACCGACTTGTGGACGATGTCCCAGAAGAGGGAGGAATGACTCCATTCATTCATTTTCATGGTCAAATCTGTCATCTCCAACATCATCGTGAACGAGAAGGCATGTATAACAGCTCGGAAGAACGCCTTATGGCATGAGTCACGCTTCGGGGATGACCTCCTTCTCGGTCAACCTGTTACCCTTGAAGACGCTCTTCAACAAGCTTTGAGATACATGAAAATGTAGGAAGAGAAGAAAATGGTCAACAAAAAATATGCTCCAGCCTCGAAACCAAAAGATAGAACGCATAAAGAGAATGATGAGCAAGAAGGCACCGTGGACGACCTAGAAGAGACATGGATCATTTCAGAGATTGAATCTATCATTTCAGTGAACGAGGCAAGCCCAAAATTAGCACATAGAAAGATCTTAGAAAACTCGGTCTGACAAACCAAGGTCAAACTTCTTCTTCATCAGAACATCAGCATCCGAAATCGAGCTGATATGAGGTGGCAGAGAGAACAAAATTCAAAAATTCATTGCGTCGGATTTGGAATCACTATTTCGGCACCAATGATAAACTCTTCTACTCTTATCTGCACTGGATTAAGATCTGATTTTATACTCATGACATTTGTAAAAGGAATCAACAATCTTATCATGGTCGAGAAGAGACACTCATATTGTCTACAACTTACAACGAACAAGCATAAGAAAATACATGAATTTGTTTACAACTATTTTTATATTCATTTCTCAGTATTCATTATTATCAAGCCCTCTGATGAAAATCGAGGCTTCACATCAACTTATGCTTCCCAATTCATAATATTCTTGCCATTTTGATCCTTCCTTCTATCATATAACTGATGGTATCTATCAACATTCTTCCCGTTATTGCATTTGGTATTTTCTAGGACTTTCATTATAAATTATAGTTGAATAATATTACTCATATTTTGAAGATATATGATGTTATGATTTGTTACATACCAAATTTGAATCATCAAGCTCATCAAATATATCTCCGCACGAGCGCACAATCAGATTTAAGATTCTTTAGCTAAGACTACAAAGTCTTTCCATAGAGAATTTTGTTTTATTGGTTGTTCTATTCCGGTCTAGTTATCCAGTCTACTTCAAATCTGAATAATAGAATAGCCGTTTGTTGTAAAAAAAATGTCTCTGTTAAGTAGTCGTTCTTGTGAGGACCACCGATTTTCATTACCGAATGGTGGATGATTGATTTGAACATATGAATATAATATGGGGAAAATGAACAAGATGACAAACAAATTCTTTGTTTTCTTTACCAAGAGAGTTCCCTTGCATATTATAGGATGCAAAATTTATCGGAGGTTTCAGAGTATTGCAGGCAAAGCCATTCGTTGTGATTGTCTTCTGCGGATTAGACATGTCCATTGATGGTGTCGTACATGCAAAACCATCCATTGATTTAAGTATTTGCGAGAGAACTTCATCGTGAAATTGTTCATCAAGATCGCATATGTTGTAGGTAGTTGATCATCGTATGTAATAAATCAATGATTATATGATAATGTAATTGTTACCCAGTGTTAAAAAAAAAAAAAAAGAGTCCCTTTAAGTTATGATACATAAGAACAGTCTCACTTCTGAAATATTCAGGGTTCAATACTAATTAAAAAATGAGATACTTAAATAACACATAAAAAGTTTATCAATAAAATATTCAAGTTTATAGTAAAAAGTACAAAATTCTCAAAACCAGTAAAAGTAACATATAAACTTTATTTGTATATACATTTTAAAAGAGCTTCCATCATTTTCTTTAACTTTTCCAAAATATACATTGATATGTTAATAATAATAAAAAAACTAGGCCTTACAAACTTGCAAAAAATTATTTTTAGGCTAAAAATGGTAACTATGTCCCATTAGGCTAATTTCTATTTTGAACCATTTTTGCTTTTAATGTCCTTTAATATTTTCAAAAATAAATTAAGTAAATAGTTTTACAAACAAACAAATTTGAAAAATAATAACTACTGATGAAATAACTATATCAATTTAGTGGTATTTTTTTAAGTTCTAAAAATGTCTAATCATAATTTCATATTATGTTCTACATAAAGTAGAATTGACATTCTATAAAGTAGAAAATTAAATTCACGTTTTTCATTGAGCTTACTACGTTCAAAATACATGTTCAATGTATATAATACTAATCCAAAATTATTTGGAATACACATTCCGCGCTTACCATATCCCTCTAAAATAAGTAGAATTCGTAATCTATACATTAATTATATATATAAAATAAGTATAAAAATCTACACATTGTTATAAATCTAAAACTTGTAGAAATTGATTTCAAATATTATTATTGTATTCTACATATAGTAAAATACATATTCAACGGATAAAGACAACCAGTTCCGAAAATAAAACAATAAAATATTTGGAAATATTCAGTTTCCATATATTAAAAATTGATTTTTCAGAATTAGTTTTTTAAAAGACAAAAAATGTGTGTATTTTAATTACTTTAATTATTTTTTATTTTCTTACATTACTTTAATTATTATGTTTTACAACACTTTAATTTATAATGTTTTCTTTTATTTTAATTACTTTATTTTTTTTAACAACACTTTAATTAATTATTATAGTTTAATATTTTAATATTATTTTATTAATTGTAATTTTCGATTTTTTTATTAAAATTAAGGGAATTACTGGCAATTTGAAAATATTTAGCCTAATACGACATAAAGTATATGAGATTATTTTAATGGGACATATATACTATTTTTTGTCTAAAAAACAATTTTCTCTACAATCTTATTATATAAAGCTTGGTTTTCAAAAGTTACTAATTAACATGATCGCGACACATGGCGATTATATATTTAAGATTATGACATGTGTTATATAACAATTTTTCTTTTAAAAACTTAAAGCAAAAGAATAAATAGTTAATTTTACTTTTTTAAAAAAACTTAAACATAAACTTTGAAAAAATAGTTTCCCTTTTTTAAACAATCTTAAACAAAAACTGTAAAAATTATATTTCTATATAAATAATATTTAAGAATAATATATTTTAAAAGTTACTAATGATTATGAAGCATGGAAATTATAATAAACTTAATATAAAAAAATCTAAAAAGTTAAACCAAAAGAATATAAAAAAAATCTAAAAAGTTAACTTTTTAAAAAAAAAATCTTATACAAAAAACGTTTTTTTAATATTTCCATATAAATAAAAATTAACAATGGTATTTCTTTTATAAAACATGGGTTTAAGATAATTACAAGCTTGGTTTTTCAAAGTTGCTAATTACTATGACTGCGAAACATGGCAATTATATATTTGAGATTATAATATGTGTTAAATAACAGTTATTCTTTTAAAACAAAAACTGAAATCAAGAAAATATAAAAAATAATCTAAAAATATAATTTTCATTTTAAAAATTCTTAAACAAAGAATGTTTTTAATATTTCCATATAAATAAAATTTTAACAATAGCATTTATTTTTTTTAAACATGGTCTAAGATAATTAACACTTAAACATTATTTTAAGATAAATTCTTATATAAATTAAAATATTTACAAAATATTTTTCTTATAAATATTTAATAGTATTTTTCCTGTTAAAAATATTAAACCATAGAGAATTTTAATATTTTAGATGTATATATCCAAACCTGAATACATTTAAAAAGGTAGAAGTGTTGGATATAGAAATTTCTATTTTTTAATATTTGCATATAAATAAAATTTTAACAATATTTGCATATAATTAATTAAATTTCTTACAAATGTAATTTCAAGTTAATAAGAAAGTTTCGAGAGAAAAAAACAATAGTATTTCTTTTTTAAAACATAGGCTTAAGGTAATTACAAACTTAGTTTTTTAAAGTTGCTAATTAACATGATCTTGATACATTACAATTATATATTTAAGATCATGGCATGTATTAAATAACAGTTTTTCTTTAAAAAAAAACATAAACCAAAAGAATATGTAAACAATCTAAAAAGTTGTTTTCCTTTTTGTAAAACCAGAAGAGAATTTTTATTATATTTATTTTTAAATCTGGACAAAATATAATTACATAATTTAATTAATTAATATTTTTTTTTTGTTTTTAAGAAGTTGATGATAAACAAAATACTAAAGTCAGTTTAACTAACAAAAATAAATTGTAAAATATGTAGAGATATTAAAATGAATTGGAAAAATTACACTTTTAAAAAACTATTTGATATTTACTGAAATAATTATTTACTAATAATTTATTTTAAATCCTAATCAAAATATAATTTTAAATATTGTGTATAGTATTTTCCTTTTCTCAAATCATAAGAAGAAACCATAAGAAGTTTTGTTTTTTTTTGTAATAATAATTTTTCTTTTGTAAATTTTAAACAAAAGATATTTCTATTATATTTTTGGCACATGTCATTATATAAAGATTTATTTTAGAAGTTGCTAATTAGCATGATCGAAGATATATGGCGAATTATATATTTAAGATTATGTCATTTTTTAAATAATAGTTTAAAAAAAAAACTTAAAACAAAAATCTTTCTTATTGTATAAAGCTTATTTTTTAAATTTTTTAATTAACACGATCACAACACATGACAACTATATATTTAAGATTGACATGTTAAATAACAGTCTTTTTAAAGAAAAACTTTGACTAAAATAATGTGAAAGTTAATTTTCCTTTTTAAAAAAAAAAAAAGCTTAAGTAAAAAACTGTAAAACATTAAATTTCCATATAAATAATTAATATTTAATAATATATCTTTTTATTATGTGGGTTTAAGATAGTTATAAAATACTAAACATTATTTGAATATAAATTTGATCACATTTGTAAAATATTTACCAAATATTTCTCTAAAGTATTTAATAGTATTTTCTGTTAAAAATATATTAAATTTAGAAAATTGAAAAATAATCAATTTACTATTTAATTTTACTTTTAAATATATTAAACAGAAACTTTAAAAAAGTTTGTTTTCCTTTTTTACAAAGTCTTTAAAACTGTAAAAATTATATTTCCATAAATAATTATTTAATAATAGTATTTTTTTAAACTTGGGTTTAAAATAATAAATACACAAAATTATCTAGTACGATTTTCATAAAAATTAAAATATTAGAAACATACTTTTATTATAAATATTTAATATTATTTTTTCTGTCTTAAAATACTAAATATATAAATTGTTAAAATACTTCTTATAATTTTATTTTAATTGTAATATTCCTTTGTTAGATTCTTATTTGCAAGGTTAAATAAAAAATGATTTTATTATAATTACAAAATCTATCATTTTATTTTTAATGGTAATAGTCCTTTTTAACGAACCTTATTTTCAAGTTCAAATAAAATATATGGATTGAAAATAATTACAAAATCAGTAGGCATTTGTTTAAGATCAATAATTTCTTTAAATAACTACATATTTGATTTTTCTTGTAAATATCTAATAGGGATTTTTCTTATAAACATGAAATTCTCAATACGTGGTAATTTTAGAAAAATAAGCGACATTTTAAAAATTAATAATATATGAATGTTGTATTTTCCTTATTTTATATTATTTCAATATAAATAGATGTCCATTATTAAAAATATTATATATATACTTATAATTATGTAAGTAATTTGTTTTTATGCAAAAAAGTATAATTTAGGTTAGATACATAACTATAAATATGAATCAAAAGTGAAAAGAGTATAACGAAAAATGAGAATCAAAAATATATCTATATTGAAATTTGTATATTAGAAATGAAATTACAATAACTTCTTAATGATTGTGATTTCAGCTCTATTACAACATACACTAATACAATTTTTTAATTATTATTTATCATAGCTTTAGTCGTCATAAAACTTTAGTTAGTAAGTTCTATTCATGAATAGTTAATAAGACAGTAAAAATTCAAAAACATGATCTTCACAACATACATGTTTGTGGCTACAATAATTATAGTAGTATTGAAATGCATGATGTATCAATAGTTTCATTACATAAAGATTACATGATAAAAATGTTGATCCAATGTCTTCCCTTAGTTAAACAAATAAGATAATTTCCAATTCACCTATAGGTTCATTAGTATATTTCTTTTGAAATAGTGAAATAGTATTATACAAGTAGATTTGCTTCATTGTATGATTTTGTAATAGATTTTTTTTTTAATAGAAATATAGAGTAAAGCTATTATATCTCTAAATATAGAGATGTAATTTTATTTACTACATTTTCTTTTAAGGTAGATAAATTCTATAAAGTGCATATATTGTCACCGATTCGATTGCATTGGTTCAACTTTCTAATTTATTGTATTTTACTCTAATTCATATTTTTCTATGGTTAGATTCAATTTATCTTTTTGTGGTTTGGATTTTTTCTCAACCCCTAAATTCAAAATTGCCAATAACTGTTTATGCACTATTATTACTGAAACAAAGTCGACAAAAAACTATTATTGAAACATAAATACTAACCAAAACTTATGTAGAAAAACAATTTTTATTCCTAAAATAAGTTTCATGCAATATATGTAAAAATCCAACGATTGCAAATTTTGTTTCTTCTCATTTTTTCTGTTTTTCATAAAATTAAAACATCAATTAAAATTCGTGTAACGCACGGGTCGATACCTAGCTTTTGATAAATTATGGATCCCAGCAGTTTTCTTTGTTTCAATTGTATGGGGTCAAATCGGCTCTGCATAAGAATAGGATTGTCATTAGTCTTCCAAATTCAATGTACTAAGTAAAAAAAAGTCTTCACAACTCAAAACTATTATTGATATATTTTTCTCAATCTACAGTCATTGTATAATTTTTTTTTTGTACAATTTGACAACATATATCAATACCATTAAAACAGAAACATTCTGTTTAATGAATTTTTTTTATGTTTTCCAATTATACACTTAATGATATGAACAAATTTTTATTTTCATTAATGGCAATATGGTCTTTTGTTTTTTGGGTCTAAAAATTATATACTAATGGGTTTTATTAGTGGGTTGATTCTTTTCCAAATTTTATAAAAAAAAATTGCAAAAATATATTTTATTTGCGGGTCAGACGGGGCGGGTCGGACTGAGTGATTGCAATTTTGTAACTAAATGATTTTACGAATTAATCACAAAACTTAAAAAATTGGACCATTTAATTGTTAAATATACAATCTTGCTCAAGTACACATTTTAGGTACAACCATTATTAACTTATTTAGAGACATAAAAAAATTGTCTGAGACATTATAAAACATCAAAGCAAAAAACTTATCGATTTATCTGTAGATAAAATAACAAAAATATTATCCGTGCTTTTTAAGCGCGGATCAAAAATTTAGTAATGATGTTAACTGGAAATTTGGAGAAATATTGTCTTGGTTCAATTTGAACCATCCAACCAACAATCTTTTAGCACAAAAGAACTGAGCTATGCTACAATTTCAAAAGAAACAAAAAGCGAAAAGAAGCTAAACTTGCATGACTCAATATAAATTTATAATCTTCCTTCACACTAAACTTACACCATACTCCTACTTAAATAAGTCGATGCAAGTTCCACACAATGCCCACTCAAATCAGAATCTGATCACCACTAACGCATTGCGAACCAAACACAGCAAGTAATGTCTGTTGTTGCTTTCTTTCTCTTCACCCTCATTTACTTTTCTAGTAAGTCATCTTCTTCATCGATAAATCACATATATGTTTACATTTTTTCCTTTGTTTCCTCCCCCACAATGAACATAACTTTGTTGGTTTTACAGGTTCACGTTGCTCGGCGACTGGGTTCCAGCATCAACACAGGTACATGGAGAGGAAACTAATGATAGCGTTGGCAAGCAAGATTGGTATCAACTATGGTAGAAAAGGAAACGACCTCCCATCTCCTTACCAATCAATCAATTTTATCAAATCCATCAAAGCTGGTCACGTCAAGCTCTATGATGCCGATCCTGAGACTCTAACACTCCTCTCTCATACCAATCTTTACGTCACCATAACCATCCATAACCACCAGATCACTTCCCTCGGCACCAACCAAACCACAGCTGAAGATTGGGTCAAAACAAATATCCTCCCTTACTATCCACAAACCCAAATCCGATTTGTCCTTGTCGGAAATGAAATCCTCTCCGTCCAAGACAGGAATATAACGGCCAATCTCGTACCAGCGATGCGCAAAATCGTGAATGCTCTCAGAGCTCATGGCATTCACAACATCAAAGTCGGGACATCTTTACCTATGGATTCTCTCCGGTCGACGTTTCCACCGTCGAACTCAACGTTTCGGGAAGATATCGCCGGACCGTTGATGTTGCCGTTGCTGAAGTTTCTCAACGGAACAAACTCTTACTTCTTCATCAATCTTCAACCTTACTACCGTTGGTTAAGAAACCCTATGAATACCACTTTGGATTTTGCTCTCTTCCAAGGGAATTCAACTTATACCGATCCTCGTACCGGTTTGGTTTACCATAATCTCGTAGACCAGATGTTAGATTCGGTTATCTTCGCCATGACCAAACTCGGTTACCCACACATCCGCATTGCGATCTCCGAAACCGGGTGGCCTAATTCCGGGGACATCGATGAAACCGGAGCCAACATACTCAATGCAGCAACATACAACAGGAATATGATCAAGAAGATGACCGCAATTCCATCAATCGGTACACCAGCTAGACCCGGTTTACCCATACCGACATTTGTTTTCTCATTGTTCAACGAAGACCAGAAATCCGGTTCGGGAACACAGAGGCATTGGGGAATCTTGCATCCTGACGGTACACCAATCTACGACATTGATTTCACCGCTCAAAAACCCTCAACCAGTTTTAATCCTTTGCCTAAACCGACGAACAATGTTCCTTACAAGGGTCAAGTGTGGTGCGTACCGGTCGAAGGAGCCAACGAGGCTGCGCTTGAGGAAGCTTTGAGGATGGCTTGTGGCCGAAGCAACACAACGTGTGCGGCTTTGGCTCCTGGGAAAGAATGTTACGATCCAGTCTCTATTTATTGGCACGCAAGATATGCGGTTAGCTCCTACTGGGCTCAGTTCCGTACCCAAAACGTCGGATGTTTTTTTAATGGACTGGCTCATGAGACTACGACTAACCCTGGTGAGTCATTTGTGCTTCTTCCTAAATTGGACAAGAATAGCTCTTCGTATTGTCTGGACGTTTCATGTGGCAGAGTAATGAAATATATTGTAACTAATAAAAGCGTTTTTACAGGAAATGATCGCTGCAAGTTTCCGAGCGTTACTCTCTGAGGAAGAACAACTGAAAGAGATTTAAGATGAGTAAAATTTTACTCAATATTGTTTTTCACTATGCATTTTATGTTTCTTGTTTTCTCGATGTTCAAAAAACTTGAATAACTAATAAATAATGTTTTTGTAACAAAAACCGAAGACTACATTGTCCGTCAGTTTTGGGGTCAAACAGTTGGTCTCACTTCACGAAAAAGGATATTGTTTAAAGAAGATAATAATAAAATGGAGAAAGGGCTGGAATACTGTGGACCCTAAAATTCACACTATATGTATTTGGTAATGGTTGTAATAGATTATAGAGATGAACTTTGTGGTTAACAATATCTTCAAAACACAATGATGTAATTAGAATTAAGTAAACAAAAATAGATTTCTATAAACTGATGTTAAAAAGGGTTTACAAAGGATATGGATTACACTAGAACTTACGCTTAACTAAGAACAACGTCGAGATCGATGTGGTTAAGCGAAGAGTTCGATGTTGATGGTGAATGTGTATGATAGCGTCTCTCTCTCTCTCCAAGGGTCACACCCACATCGTTATCTATGGCGATCATTGTTTCTGGCAATATGCAGCTTGGAGCTTCTATAACTACATTTGAGAGTGGCCAATTAAAATTAGTTGTGTGTTGACATGTAATTTTTCTCTATTTTTACTAAGTTTTTGTAAAATACTTTTTAATCTTCTTTTTTAACATTATCTATATAGTTAATTACTATTCCCTCCGTTTCATATTAAGTATCGTTGTAGAGTTTTTTGCGTTATAAAATAAGTGTCGTTTTTGATTTTCAATGTAAAATTTATTAATTTTAGGTGTAATTTTTTTTTCTATTGATTAAATATGGTTAGGTGTATAGGTAATTGTGTTTTTATATAGGAAATATGTAAAATTAATTGTTTCCTTAATCCGTGTGCACAGCTGTAAAGTGACACTTATAATGAAACAGAGGAAGTATGTCCACTACAAGAAAACACCGTATATTCCGACGGAGGTTCCGACGGACGTAAAAGTCGTCGGACATTTTTGACGGCATTCCGACGACATTCCGACAAAATAAAAAAATACACGTTCGTCGGAATTTCGTCGGACCAAACCGACGACTTTCTGACCAAAATAGGTACGTCGGAATATAGTGACAAACTTCCGACGACATTCCGATAACTTATATAACCGTTGGAGTCGTCAGAATTTCGTCGGAATATACCAACGAATTTCCGACAACCTTCCGATTAATTATATAACCGTTGTGTTCGTCGGAATGTCATCTGTATATTCCGACGAAATTCCGACAAAATTTTGACGTTCTTTTTGACCGTTGCCGACAAAGGCATATGACCGTTTACATCCGTTAAGGTAAGACAATACCGACAACCGTTATGGCGTCAGAATTCCGTCGGAATGTCGTCGGAATGCCGTTAGGAATATCCTATAAATGCAACCTCTCCTCATTCAACTCATTCACTCCTCACTCTCTCATTACTCTCTCTTTACTCTCTCTTTACTCTCTCTAAGCACAACAATTTCTTGAAAATCATGTCTTCAGAAGTTTATTATCGTTTGTGGATGGATAAACCTCATATGGATCCCAATACTAATTTACTTACGAAAGAATACGTTCAAGGGATTGGGAGAATTCATGAAGCTTGTTCAACAGCAACCGGATGCAAAAACCGGTATGTTAAGATGTCCCTGCTCTACTTGCAATAATAATAGGATTATAAAAGAATTTGATGTTTGGACTCATTTGTATATGAGGGGGTTTTCATGTAATTATAAAGTTTGGTATCTTCATGGGAAAACTAGTTTTGAATATGGTAGTACTAGCGAACCTCAGCCTGTTAGCAAACCTCATCCTGATATTAGGTTAGAAGAACCTAGAACGGATATAGATTATGATGTAGGTACTATGCAAATGGTACATGATCATTATAGAGGGGAAGAAGAACCAAATCCCGAATCTAGGAGATTTTTTGACATGTTGGATGCAGGAAAACAACCTTTGTATAAAGGTTGTAGAGATGGTCATTCACCCTTATCTTCTGCAACTAGATTGATGGGTATAAAGACAAACTATAATTTGGCTGAAGAATGTGTGGATGCGATTACTGATTTTGTCAAAGGTATTCTACCTGAGGATAATGTTGCACCAGGTTCATACTACGAGGTTCAGAAACTTGTTGCGGGTCTTCAACTACCGTACGAAGTGGTAGATGTATGTATTGACAACTGCATGATCTACTGGGGAGCGGATAAGGAACGTGATAAATGCAAATTTTGTAGGAAACCTCGTTATCAGGAGACGAGGGGAAGAGTTCCGATCCCTTTCAAAAGGTGTTTGCCTTTAACGGAAAGATTGAAGAGGTTGTATCAGTGTGAGCGCACAGCAAAAGCAATGAGATGGCATGCAGAGCATTCCACAAATGGTGAGATTAGACATCTTTCAGATGCAAAGGCTTGGAAACATTTCCAGTCAACGTATCCAGAATTTGCGGAAGAGAGAAGAAATGTTTATCTTGGATTATGTGCTGATGGTTTCAGCCCATTTGGAAAGAATGGAAAACAATATTCTCTATGGCCAGTTATTGTGACACCGTACAACTTACCGCCAATCTTGTGCATGCAACGAGAGTTTTTGTTCCTCTCAATTCTCGTCCCCGGGCCAGAGCATCCTAAGAGATCACTAGATGTGTTTCTCCAACCACTGATTCATGAGTTGCAACAACTATGGGCGCATGATTTTGAGACATACGCTATTTCGTGCAAAGAAAACTTTTATATGCGGGCAGTACTTATGTGGACAATAAGTGACTTTCTAGCATACGGTATGTTATCCGGATGGACAACACATGGGAGGCTATCATGTCCACATTGTAAAGATGACACAAATGCTTTCCAACTAAAGCGCGGAAGGAAAACGTGTTGGTTTGACTGTCACAGAAGATTTCTACCACTTTATCATCCATACCGTAGGAGTAAGACTTTATTTACGAAGAACAAGCAGGTGTTTGATGGTCCACCTGAGGAAGTTAGTGGGGAAGATTTGTGGAAGCAGTTGAGGGAATTTGGTGCAGATAGGACGGCAGACGTAGGTGGACATGAAAACATTCGAGTCGATGCGGTTGGAGAGCTACATAACTGGCACAAAAAAGTATTTTCTCGGATCTGCCATATTGGAAGGATCATCTATTGCGGCATAATTTAGATGTCATGCATATCGAGAAGAATTTTTTCGACAATCTGATGAACACAATCCTTAACATCCAAGGTAAAACGAAGGATAATTTGAAGTCAAGGTTGGATTTAGTCGATATCTGTGATCGTTCTGAACTTCACGTTGATGAGAACGGTACGGCCCCATTTCCCATTTATCGGCTGGATGGTGTTGCAAAAGAAGAATTCTTTGATTGGATTACAGATAGAGTGCAATTTCCAGACGGTTATGCATCAAATTTGAGGAACTGCGTTGATAGAAGCGAAGGAAAGTTTACTGGCTTGAAGAATCATGATTGTCATGTAATTATGCAGCGTCTCATTCCGTTTGCTTTTTTCCGCACTATTGCCACGTAATGTTCATGAAGCAATTGCAGGTATCTTATATTTTACATTTTAATTGATTTTTATATTTAACATTAATTATGCTTATATAAACGTAATACGTAAGAAAATTTTGTCTTTTATCTATGCATGGATAAGTGGTTTTTTTCCGGGATTTATGCACCAGAGCAGTGACTGAAGAGGGTATTAGTAATTTGAAGGCAAACATACCAGTCATCATATGTAACCTCGAGAAGATATTTCCTCCAACATTCTTTGATGTAATGGAACATCTTGTTATTCATCTCGCAAGATAATTGGAACTTGGTGGTCATGTGCAGTACCGATGGATGTATGTTTTCGAGCGTTATATGCATCATCTGAAGAAGATGGTCAAAAATAACAGCAGGATGGAAGGATCTATAGTCGCGTAGGTGATCAATGAAGAAAATGCAATCTTCGCTGAAAACTATTTTCCATCAGAAGTGCATACAAAAAACCGAAGACCTGCTCGGCATGATGACAGAGGGGAGAGAGCAACATATCATGTTACTGTCCCAAGCATGTTCAGAGAAATATGACGACTAAGTGGAAAGCCCACGAAGCGGAGATTTGCGCTCATTTACAAACATATTTGTTCACCAATTGTGAAGATGTTCTACAATATGAGAGGTAAAAATAGTTATTCATTTAAATTGTTAGATTAATATTCAATAATTTTATTTCATATTGATAATATCTTTTATATAGTGTTTATATGGCAGAGTTGCGTATAACTCACAGGCATACGACAGAAGATGAACTTCAACAACTTAGACATAATGGATTTGCTACATGGCTTCTTAGATATGTGAGTCATATATCATATTACCCTATGCATATGATTAATTTATATATAATTTAAAGTAACTAACTTTTCCCTCATATATGTTTTTAATTTATAGGTGAATGATGGTTTGGCCAGAGGTTTTGAGTTCGATGATTGGATACGTGAATTGTGCAGGGACCAAACTATATAGTTAAATCATATCCAAAATATTGTACGCGAGGATATGCATTCACAAGGAAAGGTCATTCTAAGACAACATATGATGCTGGTGTTTCGTCTTCTTCCGGTGACGATGTCTACTACGGCAACATAGAAGAAATGTTGGAAATCCAGTTTCCTGGTATGGTTGGATTGCGGTGTGTAGTATTCTATTGTGAGTGGTATGACACCACCCCAGATAGAGGAGTGAAGACTGATGAGTTTAGTGTTACATCGGTTCATTCACGAAGGAAACTTCAATATTATGATCCCTTCATTCTTGCTTCGCAAGCTAATCAGGTATATATATATATATATATATATATATATATCAATTTCTTCATAATTAGTGGTTTATATTTTACTAATATAACTTGTATAATTGATAGGTGGGCTACATCAGTTACCCTCGGGTGACATACAGAGACGATCCATGGGTCACTGTAACGCAAATCAACCCAAGAGGACGAGTGGATGGAGAAAATGAACCATTACAACCAGACTCTACCAGTAACGTGACTGCAGTTGAAGATTTGACAGATGTTGAACTCGTTGAGAATTTTAACGAGTTTGGACTTTATGTTGTTGTACATTCAGAGGACGAAGCTGAGGGTGGAGAGTTTGATGAAGATTCTGATTAGGAATAATTATTATTTGACTTGTATTTATTAGTTGTTGTACATCCTACATAAGGTTTTTTTTTTTAATAACAGAGTCGTCGGTATTCCGTCACTATATACCGACGACATAGTGACGAAATGTGGTTTTATTCAAAAAAAAACAACGGTCCTCAGAAAATACCGACGAAATTCTGATGAACTTCATAGGTTCGTCGGAATGTCGTCGGTATTTTCCGACGACTTTCTGAGGACCTTTGTTTTTTTGAATGATCATATTAAAAAAATATTAATTTGGAAACCGAAACTATGAAAATAACACATAATGAGTGTTTAGTATATAACAGCTCGGTAAAGTATTTATGTATCTATATGATTGTTTTCATAACATCTCATCTTAACAATCATGTACTTATACAATCATATTCATATAATCTTACACTACAAAAATGTTTTTGTGTAAAATCGTGTTTTGAACTTATTTATATTGTTAAATGTTTATGCAAATACTATACTCATTTGGAAATATTAGGATCTTGCATTTAGAAACTTGTTTTAAACCCCTAAACACTATGTCGTCGGAATTCCGTCGGTATATAGTGACGGAATTCCGATGAATTCATATTACCCAGGAAACCAAATCGCGTGAAAATTTACGCAAACCGCCTATCGGTTTAAATTTAATGATTCCATCGGTATATAATGACGGAATTCCGACGAACTCGGCTCCGTCAGAATCAATAAAAACTCTACCTTCTTCCTTCTCGACATTTTCGCCTCACTCTCTTCTTCCCGATTTCTCTTGGCGATTCCGGCGATTCTCCGGTTCTGTTCTCCTCTCTTCTATGGCTCTCTTCTCCTCTCTTCTCCGGCTCTCTTCTCCTCTCTTCTCCAGCTCTCTTCTTCGGCGACTCCTCTCCACCACCTCACATCTCTCCCCATGTAAGATTCCAGAAAAACCCTTTGTATATTTCAATTTTTTTTGGTCTAGGATGTTAGATCTTAGGATTTGAGGTTATTTGATTGAAAACTCTAGGATTGAATGGATAGTTTAGGATATATTAGTTAGGATTGTTGTTTTAATTTTTTGAAAAACGTTTTCAAATTTTTAAAAACATTTTTTTTTTTTTTTAAAAACGTTTTTGTGATTTCCAGTAATATATTATATATAATAAAACGTTTTCTAATTTATATATATATTTAACAACTTTTTCTATATTTAATAAACGTTTTATAAAACGTTTTCTAATTTTTAAAAACGTTTTTTTTTAAAAACGTTTTTGGGATTTCCAGTATTATATTATATATAATAAAACGTTTTGTAATTTTTATATATATTTAAAAAAAATTTATATATTTAATAAACGTTTTATAAAACGTTTTCTAATTTTTAAACACGGTTTTTTATTTTTAAAAACGTTTTTGGGATTTCCAGTAATATATTATATATAATAAAATGTTTTTGTAATTTTTATATATATTTAACAACTTTTTCTATATTTAATTATTTTTAAAACGTTTTGTAATTTTTAAAAACGTTTTTGGGATTTCCAGTAAATTTTTTTTTGTAATTTATATATATATTTAACAACTTTTAAAAAAAATATTTGAAAAGAATTCTGATGTATTGTAATTTTTTTTTAGGTCCGAGGATGCACCCTCCCGTCCCACATTGCCCCGTCGTCCCCCATACAGTGGCGGCCGAGGTAGTTCTGTGAGCAGTTCCCGTGCATCGGGATCGTCTCACGAACAAAACTCGGTTCCCGGATATGCTCCCCCTCCGTATGTTCCCCCTCCAGTTGTTGAGCAGGATCCGGGGGTCATGTCAGTTGAACAATTGGTTCAACAACCAGGTCGAGAGTATCTTCAAGTTCTTCATCCCAACCCACAGCCGGGACGTACGACTTGGTCAGTATTTTTATTTTATTTGTAGAATTATGTTTTTTACATTAATAACTTTCTAACATGCATTTCTTTAAAGGTTCACCAAGTCGAACAATGGCATTAGCAAGAGCATCAACAATATGATGTATTCCATGCTTCGTACCGGATATCCGAAGTGGAGTGTGATCCCTCACGAGACCGGGAGTTGTGGTTTCGTCAGTTTGCGGTAATTCTTCAATTTTCTTAAAGCATTTTCAATTATTTTTATATATATCTTCTTATAAAATTATCTGTGTTTTGTAGCAAGAGTTCACTTGGGAGTCTGGTCTCACGGAAACAGTCCGTCAGAGATTCAACGAAAAGGCCATGGACTCTTATACGAAGCAGATCAACGCGTGGAAGACAGTATGGCAGAAGAACAAGAAGCTCCGGTTCATCAACGGGACGGTATGGGAGCAGTTGATAGTCCATTGGGGGAAGGATGAGACTGCAACGACATCTCGCAAGAACTCCAAGAACTGGAAGAGCAATCGTGGCGGGCAAGGTATGTATGTTCACAACCTCGGCGCTTGCTCTTTGTCTTCCAAGGAAGATCAACTTGTAAATTCTATTCCTTTTATTTAACTTTTTAATTTTAAATAAATATTTTTATATTATTCCTTGGCTAATGGTTGTTTTTTAGATTGATGCAAATGACGATAATCCCGTTGATCGTCTCACTCTCATTAAGGAGGCTCACACTAACAAGAAGACGGGTCAAGTTCAAGACCCCGTGATCAGATCTGTCGTTGAGTTGGTGGAAACTCAAAAAGAAGCTCTTCTAGCTTCTCAACCTCTCTCTCTGATGACGGCGATTCTACGGGAGCTTCAACCAACATGTTCTGGTTGCAAATTAGTGATATGGTTGAAAAGGTAATTTTAATTAATATATTTATTTTATAATGTAGTTTACTTACTAACTTTAAATATTTTTGTAGGCGGTTCCTAAAAGGAAAGGAGGTCGTTTAGTTGGGTTGGCTCGTCGTTCTTCTTCGTGTCCGGGGTCTTCTTCGCAACCTTCGTATAGCGATCCCATGATTCTGGAGCAGCTACAGAACAAAGATAAACGAATTATGGCATTGAAGGAGCAGAACAACACTATCATTGCTGAGCTGGAATCCCAAAAGAAGACCAATGCTCAAATAATGGAAAAGGTAGAACGTTTGTTTCCTTCTAAGTTTTAAGACTTTATGAATGTTTTTTTTTCTAGTTACGTTTGTATGATTAAATTCTATAATACTATTATTTTTAAATTTCATATTTTGTTTATTTAAATTAATTTTAAATATAAAAAATATTTAAAATTAAAATAAAAATTAAAATAAAAATGGTATATTCCGACGACATTTGTTCGTCAGAATATACCGACGAACTAATATATATATTAGTTCGGGTTATTTGTGTCTTCACCCATATATATATATTTCGTTGTACGTAGCCTCCCACTTCTTTTCTACAAGCAATGGAAGAGTATGTGAAAGAAGCACCATTAGCAGCAGGTGCCAAGAAGGAACAGGTAGTACGAGAGTGTGTTTCGTTGTTAGTTTCTTGGTCTTTGACCCATGAAGCTGGTTATTAACGCTTCTAACGAACGATATTGGCAGGTACTGGAGAAACTTACTGCCCCCAAAGAGATCTTAGCCATAGAGTACGAAAAGCCACCAAAAGTTGTTGAAGAGAAACCGGAATCACCTGAAGCACCGGTTAAAGCAGAAGCAGAAGTAGAGAATTGGCACTTGTGACTGCTCCAAGCTCAAATGAAGTGGCTGCTGCAAATAGCAAATTGGTAATTTCCTCTCTCTCTCTCTCTCTCCGTCTTATATATTCAGTTTTGAAAAGTTGACATTTGATTTCTTCCTGTATCAAAGGCGGGTGGATTGGACAAGCTGACACTTGACAGCCTATACGAGGATGCAATTAGAGTGAGTCAACAGCAAAACAGGAGCCACAATCCATGGGAACAGCATCCAGTTCATAACGGTCCCATGATGCACCAGCCTTTCTTTGCATCTAATGGACTCCCAGCTCCTCCTCCTCTTCAAATGGCGAATCATTATCATCAGCCGTATGGGTTTCAGCATCAGAACTCAGGAATGATGATGGGACCTGTGCAGCCTTATCAGCAGCAACAACAACAGAACATGAATAATCCCTTCGGCAACCCGTTTGTCTCGAATAGTAATCCACACCAACCGTATGGCTCTGTTCAAGGAGGTTACAATCCATATCCCACCCTTATGTAAGATGTGATGCTAATTAATGTTTGTGTACAATCTATATATACAAGTATATGCTGTGAGGTGATTTTAGCTAGAGAGATTCTTTTCTTCTGTTGAGTAAATTAGTACATTACGTCTCTGTGTGTGCGTGTGTATGTCATGTATCTGTAAGCGAGAGAATATTTGATTCTTGAGGACACCATATGGTTTTGAATATATCATCACAGAATGTTGTAAAAGATTAAATTCTTGAGGACACGATTTGGTTGTGAAAATATTATCACAAAATGTTGTAAGAAAATAGGCGTGAGTTTAACCCCCAGCTTGGAATTAGGCGTGGGTTTAATGTATATTATGGTGCTGTAGGTTTGCTCAGTCAACTGATCCATCTAGGTGAAGGTGAATTGTTCGTTTAGTGAGGGTACATCCAGATAGATCACCCGGATGAGTTTCAAAAGCTCAGCTTAATTTTTTCAAAAAAGCTAGCTGAGCCTTCACCGTGCATCTAGATGCATCTGTCAAAAAATGGCAAATAACAAAAATAGTCCTAACTAAACTTTAAAATTACACACAATCACCTAACCCTAGATCTGCCCCTCTCGTGTCTCTTTTCTCCAACAGGTCTCTCTCCCAGGCGGCTCTCTGTCTCTCTAACATGTCTCTCTCGGACGGCTCTCTTAGGCAGTTGTTGTTGCTCCTTCATTGGGCATTCTGACTTGATATTTCCAAAGGCTTTACACTCATTTCACATTAGATATTTGTGTTTTGTTAGAGGATAATCGGACTTATAATTTCCAAACCCATCACACTACAAGAAAACATAAACATTACAATTGTGTTATTTGTTGTTAATTCATCGTAATAAGAGTATTACGACAAATCAACATTGATTCACGTTTCGTAATAAAACACCCGTCATAATGGAAGATTCATTTTAACTTCCTCGTAAACATTAAGGCGAAATGCCTTCATCCTAAAAGAGAAGCAGAAAGATTCGTCGTAACTTTGTTGTATTACGAAAATGCGGGGTCCCGTAAAATTTCGTAAAATGACAACGCGGTATCTGGTAATTCTTTGTAAACTTCCTTGTAAAGTCAATGTCAATTGCTTGTACATGTTACCAAGGATTTCATGGAAGTCTTTGTAAAATTCTCGCAATATGTTATGAGTATTTAACTAGTACTTCCTTGTAGGGGGTGGGACGTATCGGATATTCCGGATATCCGTAAAATTTATATCTGGATCCGTATTTAAGTCTGATTGACGTTTCTACTCATGTTTTGTTGTGTTTAAGTGTCAGTTATGTTGTTTTATTGAGTCAAAACAGAGTCAATTGCGAATGATGAACTTTTTCTTGGAACCAACTACCTATCACCTCTCTAGCACTATTCCTTGACTTAGTGGCTGCAGAGTCTACTGAATGGAAACACCAAAGTCAATCGACATGCCAATAACATCTATGCTTGCTGAGAATGTGTGAACAAACCGAAGCTGACTTCCAACCTTAATATATGCAATCGCTTGTTTTGGGGCTTGATATACATTGGATCGGATTCCTCTTACAGGTGTGTAAGGTAAAATTCTATGTGTTTCCGATTCCCCTCTTTCTTTTCTTTAGAGAAAAAAAAGAAAGAAAAGAAAAGAAAAGACAACAAAAATATTTCAGAAAAAGAGATAAGGTCAAAAAGAAGTGAGCATGAACTGGAGCAACCACCATTAGTACTTGATTCATGAAAGCTTGTCCAAAAGTCTCAGTCAATTAAAAAAATAAAATGATATCTTTCAAAGAAGGGAGACATTGACTAAGAGAAGTGAGAAGGAAGACAAGAACATAAACAGAGAATACTACTTGTGTGAGTAAGAGTCCATGTGTTTAGTGATCAATACTCTCAAGCTAAAACTTACACATTTATTTCAGAAATGAGGTTAGTAGAGGGGTATGTATTATCTGTTAAGTTGAAAGGTGTATGGTCAGGTTGCTAAGCTAAGGCTTACTACATGGAAATGCCTCTAAAGTTGGCATTGATTTGATGTGGCTTGCAATATTGCACATGTGATTGTAGTGTTCTAAAAAAAAGGAATCCCTGTGTGTTCAAACATCTTCCCCATGTACATTCAATATTTTGCTTAGGGAAAGCAAATGATAAGTCTATGAGAATTGATATACTATGGATTTACCGTTAGCTATAGTATAAGTCATATTTAGAATTTTTATATTATGTTTCAATTCTATTTAGTGCTTTTCATGCCTAGGTACGTATTTGGACTAATGTGGAGATCATGGGGCCATTTGGAGCTTAAAGATGAAGAAGCATGTAGCTGTGCAGGAAAACAAAAGTCATAGCCGAGATTTTGAAAGAATGTCGGTTGACACCTCTTTGATACCACTCGACACTGATGCGAGTACATGGGCTGACTCTATTTCCAGAGTCAAGTTTGGCCCATAACTTTTTACATACTACAAGATTCTCTTGGCCGACTTTTAGACCATTTTTTTAAACAAAAAGTAAACAACTTTTAGACCTATATTTATACTTTTTTACAGGCATTGTTTAGGCATAAACTTTTTACTATTCTTAGAGTTTCCAGAGAAAAAATCAGAAGACTCTTTCATAGATTTCATTAGAACTCCAATATTTCTATCCCTACTTTTTGATGCAATATTCAGTTTATCTTTATATTTTGCTTTATTAATTATGAGTAGTTTACTTGTTTAGTTTAGGGTTTTCGAGGGTTTTGATAAACTAATAAAATATAGAACTGTTAGGGTTATTATATTGGATCCTTCAAATGATTTTTCTTATTTCTTGTTTCTAGAATAGCTAACTAGAAACTTGATCATGGGATTGATTGGGACACGGGAGAGCATGGTCAATTAGATGAATCTAATCTGGCTGATCTAGGTTGATAAATACATGATAGTTAATTGGTTTAGGTAACTTAGTGAACAAATCGAATTGGATCTTAATGCTTGTCTTGAACAATTAAATTTGCATAGGAGAGTTGGAATTCTAGGATCTAGACATCTGATTAGACTCGCAGCGAGAACTGGATATCTTACTAATTGAATTCAAGTTCTTGGATGGTTCTTATTTAACGATTAGCATATATAGATTTTATTTCTGTTTGAATACCTAAGTTTGACACTTTTCTCATATATCTCACAGCCGATTTATTGATATTATTTGTTGTTTTTAATTTCTTAGCTTACTCTTAATATATATAGTTTATTATGTGATTCACACTGTTTGTGGATTTGATCCATAAATGCTGCAATCAAACTCTTATTTGAGACTTTTTCTAGGGTAATTTGAGAAATATCACCACTTCTTAGGAAAATATATATTGCACAGTAGGAAAGATTGGTGGCAATATATATATGAAAGTTTAGACTTAGGAGTAAAAAAAATCTTTTAACATTGTATTCTCAGTGAAACACAAAAGAATCTTTGGGGTTTAAGAGGTAGTGATATGTAGATGTGATCAACTGGTGTTGAGTCACCCAAAATGGTAAATTAAAAATTGGTTCATCTCAGGTTGTGTGTGATGTTGAGTAACTCGGATTAAACAGATCTGTGTAAGGTTCTTTAAGTGTTTCTTAATAAGAAGAAATATGTGGTCTCTAGTGCCTTTTGTTCTTTCTGGTTTCGCATGGTATAGAATTTTCATTTGGTATCAGAGCTGGTTTCCTCGTTGGATTTTGCCTATCCACACACATGTTGAGGTCCTGAAGAACTCTTTGAAACCATGAGAGAACTTGTAGCCCTACCGAGCCCCTACATGTTGGATGAAGGGAGTTTTGGCCATTGAAAGGCTCGTATGAAACATATAATCCGTGGAATCGATGAAGATGCTTGTACAGTGGTCAAAATTGGATGGACTTCACCAACCATACACATGGAAGATGAGACATATACACCAAAACCTAAGGAGAGATGGACAAAATCAGAAAAAGCTGCATTAAAGTTCAACTTCAAGACACTTACTATGATCTTCTCAGTGGTTTATATTTATCAATTCAAGATTATCCAAGGATGTGTATAAGAACAAGAGGTGTGGACTTATCAATTACTTCGAAAGAGATACAAGTGTAAGAAGAACCAGAATCGATCATCTTGCTTCTAAGTTTGAGAATCTTTAAATGGTAAACGATGAATTTATAGCTAGCTTTATCTCTAAGGTAAGCTCAATCGCTAATGAATCTTCTGTTCTTGGTAATAGTTATAAGGAAAGAAGCTCTTTAAGAAGTTACCACGGTGCTTGCATGTGAGGTTTGAAGCATACAAAGTGGTTCACATGATTGCCATGAACAATGACATGAAATATGATTAAATGGCTGGTACATGTAAAGTACGTGATCTGGAAGATACTGATGAGTTATCAAAAGATCATAATGTGATATCATTCTCAGCTGAGTCTGAAAGAAGAAATTAGTGTCAAAAGGATAGAACATAGTATGAGTCTTATGACCAGGAACTTCAACAAAATGCTCAAGAACATTGAAAAAGGTCATTCAAGCGATCAGTACCAGAAGATTCTGATAGTTTCAATAATTAATCATATTGATCTGACACATCTAAAGGAAGTAGAAAGAAGGATCGTCAATGTTACGAATGAGAGAGTTTTGGAAAACTTCAGAATGAATGTCAACTAGCAAAGAGAAAGAAGCTCAAGTGTATTGAATGAAAAGGATGCGGACACACAAGTGCCCAAATAATTTGAGGAAAGACAAGTCTCTGTTTTGCTGTAGTAACACTGAACCAAAAAGTGAGAGTGATGGAGAAGAACTCTTACTCAACTTTGGCAAAGCCCGACCATCCACGACTAATGGGCCACCCATGCTCTCTTGGCCCGTGGGCCCCATCCCATTTATACGGACAGCCCGTTAATTTTCCAAGGCTCTAGAGTCATGTTTACTGAACCTACAATAACCACATGACCTTTCTCCATGCTTTGGCCTCACTTACACGGTATCGCAAATCACTTCCCCATAGGTCACTCATCCTTTGACTACTCCAGCTCAAGCACGCTTAACTGTTGAGTTCACTCTGGATGTGCTTTCGAAAAGGTAAGTGCACTTTGGTGACATAAGTAGCCAAATCAATTCTCTTAAGCCTTTCCATATATCACAACTCGGGATGTTACAATTCACCCCCTCTCAAAGAACGCAACGC
Source organism: Eruca vesicaria subsp. sativa (assembly GCA_932364175.1). Classification (NCBI taxonomy): domain Eukaryota; kingdom Viridiplantae; phylum Streptophyta; class Magnoliopsida; order Brassicales; family Brassicaceae; genus Eruca; species Eruca vesicaria. The sequence goes on from CAKOAT010084043.1 coordinate 333,717, forward strand.
CCTCGTTTCGCCCCATGACAGGTCTCAAGACGCCTCTCGGATCAGAACCGAGATGGCTAACCAGCTCTGATACTACTTACAATGCCTCAACCGTCCACGGCTAATGGGCCACCCACGCCCGCTCTCTCGGCCCGTGGACTCCATCCCGTTCTAACGGCTGGTCCGTTCACAACTCGGGATGTTACAACTTTGTTGCTCTTGTTAGTCAGAATAAAATGTTTGATCATCATTCTAGATTGCACTCATACTCGGAGTCAGATTCAGATAGAGTAGAAGAAGATAAAAAAATTGATAGCAAGTCAACAGTTGGAGTTTAAAAAGCATGATTCAAAAGCTGAGACAACATCAAAGATAACAGAGAATGAGTTTGAAGACGAGCTTCATTATCTTACAAAAGTGGTTGCAGAGACAAGAACTTGATGTAAGGTTTCATCAGATGAAACAAATTGTTGAATCAAGAACTCGAGAAGAGTCAGCTTCCAGACAGACAACCCAATGATAATTACAAGAAAATGAGAATATTGAACACTATATCAGCAAGTCTGGACCATAACTTGTCAATTGTGCAGTCTCTAAAAATTAATTGGGTTAGGTTTATAAAGGTGTAAATTCACAAGATCAAGATCATGATAAGACTGAAGGGATAAAGTTCATAAATCTGAAGTAAAATCAGATGACAAACCAAAAGTTACAGAACAAGCAAGATCAGTGACAAAGACGAAGAAAAATGTAAACAATGGATGAAAGAGCTCACAGAAGTCCATTGTTATGCTCACAGAAGTCATCTTGTTAACTATTGTTATTCTCACAGAAGTCAGCATGAAAGAGCATGGAGACTAAATTTGCGCTTTATAGAACCCAAGGAGTGTGAAAATGTATGGATCGCTAAACGGGATCTATATCCCAAATTTAGAAGAAAAACTCATCAGGAGTTACACTCTAAAACTAATGTGTCACCAAGCGTGTCGAAGAACACCTTGAAGTAGTTGCTGCTTAATCTGAATGTGACATTAGCATCCATTACATGAGGCATATCTCGATTATCACCATCAAAAATGGTTTGGTCGATTAAAGTTGGATCCAAGATCGAAAATGTTCTGTTTTGAACAGTCATTGGAGTTGTATCTACCGAGAGGCTCTTCCTTTCTTCCACCCATTTCCATCACATTTCTTGGTTTTCTGCTCCATTGTCGTTTGTGAAGGTAATCAGATTGCTTATAATGCTGAAAAAGGCTCAAGTTTGAGTTGTCTGCATCTCATGCAAAGCTATAAATATTATAGCTCATATCTCTCGATGGAAGGCTCGTGTTTTTCTCTTAATGAATAACAAGTCCTTTAGACCTTTATTTTTTTATGATCATTATAAGATAGAGAGTACCTGTCATCTGACTTCCTATTGCTGGTATCAGTGGGAACCGAAATTCACACCGTCAATTTCCGTGAATAAAGGAACTTACGGAAAACCCTAATTTTCAAGAGGTCCCCGCTATCTGCTTAACAACACTCAAGTAATAAGAATACGATAAAGATGATAAAATAAAAAAAGAATCGAAAGGAGAGCAAAGAGGTTTCTTATTCCAATTTTTCGTAAGAACGGTACAATGAGGTTAGCCTTGGCTACATAAGGTGACGACGAGATTCCTAAGACTAAAACCCTAGTTGAGACGCAGCTCGATAACAAAAACAGAAAGTTTCCTAAATGCTAAGTTTTTATATGTGATGAGAGTTCTGAAAATTGTCCCCTTCTTTTGTCCTCGACCTTCTGCTTATATACTCCTTCTCTAGGCAGTTGGTCTTTCCTTTTCCGCTCCAGTTCGCGCTTATCGAAAATCTTCCACTTTTCTCGATCTTTCCATTTTTCTTTGGAAAACTTCTATTTTATCTTCTGCGAGTAATGAGTAAACCGTCATATTATCTTTGGGCTAAATCTCGTCTAAAGTCGTGAGTACACTTTTATCGCGTTTTAGGTCTTTCTGAGCCGTTCTGCAATTTAGCCGTTTTCAACTTTAAATGAGATTGTTTCCTGATACGATGCCGTTTTTATAAAAAATCTCGAGTTAATCGTAAAGTTTGTCAATGTTCGGTGTTTTGTCTAACCGTTGCTGTTTTGTACAATTATCTCGAGGTTTTCCGAGAAAATGAGTCTTTAGCAGTTTTTTTTATAAAATATCTCAAGTTAATCGTAACGTTTGGCAATGTTTGGTGTTTCGTTTAACCGTTTCCGTTTTTTTACGATTTACTCGAGGTTTTAGGAGAAAAAACGATTTTTTATGGTTTTTGTCGTAAAAGTCCAACGGTAAGACAGATCGAGATGAAATGAGAGATGTTACGATCACGGTTCAGAGTACGATTGAGTCGAGGAACACGGATGGTTTAGTTCAGCTCGCCAACAGGCGAGCTGGACGGGATGGTTCAGCTCACCAACAGGCGAGCTGGTCAAGGCTGGCCAACTCGCCTGTTGGCAAGCTGAAATTGGTGGTTCAGCTCACCAACATGCGAGCTGGTCAGGGATGGCCAGCTTGCCTGTTGGCAAGCTGGACTTGGTGGTTCAGCTCGCCAAGAGGCGAGCTGGTCGGTCGTTCGGTTTCGATCGTTTTTCGACCCGAGATCTTTTCGGAGAATTTAAAGAGAAATAATCGTAGTCGTTGATTATGGTTTCACCTTTTCGAGGAGTTTAGACGTTATGGCTGCATCTTGCTAATTTGGCCGTTTGGACAATCGCGGATTGTTTTATTCGGTTTCCCGACGATTTCCAAGATGACGATTGTTAAGTTTACGGAATTCCTTTGTTCGGGAAGTCTTTAGATTTCTTTCGAAGCTTTTTCATATTTCTTAAAACCTATTCTCAACTTTGGGGAAAGTTTTGGTCACTGATTCTATCGTAACCGATTATGACCCCAACAGTTAGCCCCCCAGCTTGTAAGAATCGTAGAGTTCTTGCGAGCGGTTTGAACTTGTTCAGCAAGTTTGGTAGAATTAGACAAAACTTTAACGACCAAAATTCCGAAGGTGAATAGTAGAAACTTGCTTATAAATACGTGGAGTAAGTTTTCAACATTTTTTACTCACTTCTTTCCACATAAATTTTCCTTAAGGCAAAGAAAATTTCTCTCTTTATTTCTCTCCCCACCTTCCTTTTTACCTTTGACCATGTTTTCAAAGAGGAGAACTCGTTCCGAGGCCAGCTCTGATTATTACGGTTCCAATGGGGTTAATTCGCAATATCATGTCGTTGAGCCAAAGGAAGAGTTCGTGGTACCTCTAGTTGATCCAGAAGATATCGAGGCATATTGTGCAGCCGGGGGTGAGACGATGTCCTCCAGGTGCGGGACCTGGGTTCCCCCTCCGCTCGATGCCAACCGTGTCATTGGATGCCCGAGTCTGATCTGTCCCAACGGCCTTGACGCCATTCGGCGTGTCTGCCATGTCTCGAACGCAGTGGAGCTTCGTCTTCCGATCGCTGGAGAGGATGATAAGATCGCACCTGACGGCTACTTTACATGCTATGATGTGTTCTTGATGCAATGTAATTTGTGGTTTCCGATTCGAGAGATCGTTGTTCGGTACCTCGATAGTCTTGGGCTGTCGATAAGTCAAATGACTCCATGCAGCCTGCAACAACTCGTCGGGCTTTTGCTGCTAAGTTATGAGTGAGGCATGACTCTAGATGCCGATCACTTCGAGAGTTTATTAAAACCCGAAGGGGATGGGGGTAGGATTCGGTTGCGCCCTCGTCGAGATATGGCGATAGTTACCGATTTTACGTCGCACTATTCTTCTTGGAAGAAGAAAATTTTCTATGTACGCGTGGATAGTGCGTTGGTGGAGGAGAGTTGCATTCCTCTTTTTAGGACCAGATGGGGTAGGAAAGGAATTGCGATTCGTTTGCATGTTTTTTTGTGTTTTAGAATTTTGATTTCATTCATTTGTTTTTGTTTCTCCAGAGATCAACCCTCTCCCTCCGTTTCCAGAGGGTCTGCTAACGGTTATGAATTTGCTTCGAGGCGGGGAATGCCGTTGGAATAGCTTCACCCCATAGCACGTACGCCGTGCAGTCGCTCTTTATCGATCTCGGTTTCTTCCAGCCTCGCCGGTGCCTGAAGAAGATTTGTGTTTGGAAGCTTTGTTCCACATGTGTCTCCAATGAGGAAGGATAGGTCAAAGTCCTGCAAAGGTAGTTGTGTGGTCGTCGACGATGATGCGTCTTATGATGCTGATTCCTCTCCCGACAACATACTCAGGGATTTCCTTGATAGCGAGGAAGATGGGGGCGTTCAGACATGTGCCGGGAATCTTCAACCTCTAATTTTTTCGGATGGCGACCCCGGCCATGTTCCGGAATTGATCAAAGTGTCCGAGCAATTTAATCAGGTTAGTTTTACCTTTACCGATATATGACCGGAAAGTTTTGATTAACTCATATCGTTCTCTTTTTTTTTTAAAGGGACTTCTTACTATGAGCCGAGCTCTCAGTACGCGCAGCACCAAGGCCCGTTTGGCCGAGTTTCGTGCAGATTTGGCAGAGAAGAAGGCTTCTCGTTTTAAAGAGGAGATCGACGCTAACTCCTTTCGTGCTCAAGAGTGGGCCGAAAGGGAGGTCGCTCGTGTGAAGGAAGAATACGCGGCTGACTCTTTTCGTGCTAAGGAGCTTTCCGATCAGAGAGTTCGTCGTGCTCGTCGAGAGGGCAAGAGAGAAGTTGCTGAGGAAATAAGGATTCGTCATGAACGGTTTGCGACCCAATACTCGAGGGTTAATGAGGTGCAAAGAACCAATGGCGATAATCGTGAGTGTCGCGGTGTAGTTGGTGGGTTGTACCTTACCCAAATTGCGGATTACTCGTACGAGAAAGAATACACCAAGCAAAAGGCACGTTTGGACAGGAAGACGAAGAAGCAAACTGAGCTCCTTGACCTCGAGGCGCAAATTTGGGCACAGTGGAATCCCATTGTGGTGTCGCTGGACTCGGTTGAAGTTAGCGCGGGAATGAGGTCGATCAGCCGGGGGCTGGTGCGAGTGCTGGCCAATCATCGGCGTTTGGATTTTATAACCTTGATGATTGATGTTCTTGTTGTCTATCGTAGTATAATCATTTGTTTTTATCGGGACTGGACGTTGGTGGCTTTGAATCTCTGCCGCTATGCGGTGTGTATTGAACGATGTTTATATTAATGCAAATTTTTCTAAGTAAGAAATCTGTTTTTTTTAAGTGTAGAGGGAAGAATAGGAGTTTTCGTCTCGTTTCTAACTCTTTTCGTAGATCGTCCTATTCGTTTGCCCATGTCGGAATGTTTCAATTTTTCGTGAGCTCTTAGATGTGGACGACGAGACATGCCTTTAGTATCTCAATTCATGCCTTGATACCTTAGAGAGCAGTGTGTTGGGTTTAGGGCAAGACTTAGGTTTACTTTTGGTTTTAAGGCTGTGCGATGACTAGTCAGCTTTCTGATTTCGTACCGATTTTTAACCTGATTTCGTATCAATTTAAAGTCTGCGATAGGTTCTCGGCTTATACGACTTGTATGGTCAAAAGAGCATCCCCGAAGTTGCTGACCAAAATTTTGGATTTCTTTTATAGAGCGCTATTTTATCCTAGTCGGATGTATAAGGACCAGCGGTCGTATGCGTTCTTAAGACGGCATATGTGCTCGGTGGGGGAAATCGATGATCGTTTGTGATTTTATAGTCGCGGATGGGCTTGGGAATATTTCTCTAAGACTTTAGGCGACGTCTCGCCGGTTGTTTTTGAAAAATTCATATTGATACGATGTATAAGTTTTTGGTCGAAATCGACCAAGCGTTTTATTTTATATAGCTTACTGCGGAAGAAATTTCTGAAAGTGTTCGGAATTCGAGTTTGTTTTCGGATTATGTTTTTCGATAAAGGAGAGATTTTACGATAGTTTAACTTTTTCTTTATTGAAATGTTTCAAAAATCTCGAGTACAAAGCGAATATAATTTGTTTTTTTTTTAAATATGGGAGTATACGAATACTCGTATACGCACCACTCCCCCCCCCCCCCCCGTTTTAGAGAGGGGGATAGCTGAACTCGTCTTTAGGCGAGCTGCCTACGTATCCCTTTCGGAATCAAGCCATATCATAGTTCTGGTTGCTGGTGCGTGTGTGTTTACTCGGCTAATGCGGAAGCGTCGATCGCTTTAGTCGCTGGATCGATGTCTTTTTCCGAGTTTTTCTCTTCCGGTTAGGTAGAAGCGATGGGTTTGGAAACTGTTGCTTCTCGACCGTTGCTGATTCCGGGCTGTTTTCTGCGGTTCGCTGAGCTGATTTCACCCGTTTTGGTTTCACGATGGCGATAGCCATTTGCCTTATCTTGTGTTCCGCTAAAAAGGAGGAATCGCGACTGTCTTTGGCATCCCCAAATTGCTGCGACTCCCGTAGGGGTCAGGAAATTGATGCCTAAGTGGTACGTCGACGGAACTGCCTTCATGGCGTTTATCCAAGGTGTGCCCATGATTACTTTGTAGATGGCCGGTCGATCAACGACTGCGAAAGTGACGATTTTGGTTACTTCTTTTGCGGCCACCGGAAGTCGGATTGATCCTATAGTCATAGGCGTTTCACCAGAGAAACTGGTCAACGGCTTTAGAATCGGTTTGATCTCCGTTAATTTGATTCCCATTCCCGTCAAAGTGTCGTGGAAGATCACGTTGACGGTGCTTCCAGTATCAACGAGTACTCGAGAGACCTCTAAATCGCTTATGACTAGGTTGATGACGAGAGGATCAGCGTGCAGATGGTCGATGCCGGAAGTTTCGGCTTCCTCGAAGGTGATTACTCCTCTTGGAGTATCGTCTGACGGTGTCGGCCAGTTCGAGCCTGTCTCAGCTTTTCGTCGATAGGACTTGATGGACGAGATGGTGTCGCAGTAGTATTTCGATTCGCCGATGATCATGTTGACCCTTCGGTGGTTAGCATCGTTCCCTTTTTCGTCTTCTCTTCGTCCGCATTTGTCCCCCGTTTGGTTCCCTTGAGGCGAATTATCTGCCTGCGAGTTCCTATCGCTTTTCGGGGGCGGTCTGAATCGCGGATGAGGTCCTTTACACTGGATATTTCAGAGAGTTCTCTCGTGAGCAGTTTTTCGGCCAACCTTGCACCGAGAAATTTATAGTTTACGGTTGAATGGCCGCGGGTCTGGTGAAAATCGCAGAAGACATTCTCGTCGTAACTCGATTTCCTAGTCCACGTGTTCTCGTAGTTCGACCTTGCTCCGATCCTGAGTTGATTGCGTAGTTATGCGCCCCCTGAAGATCTTGTCCCTCGTGATGGACGTACTTGTTGTTACGAGGGTTTTTCTTTTTCGGCTTTTGCTCAGACGTGGCATCCTTTGCAGACGTCTTCGTCGGTTTATGCTGCTCCGCCAGGATCTTAGTCTCCTCTTCGATGACAATGAAATCGGTAGCTTTGTGGAGCGTGTTCTGGATCGTACTCGGCTTCTCGAGAGTTATCCACTTTCTGAACTTCGACTTAAACTAGAGCGACTTTCTCAGCGCGTCGATGGCTGCTCTATCACTTATTCTGCTAACCCTAGCCATGATGAGTTTGAACTTACTCATGAAGTCGCGGAGAGATTTGTCTTCCTTCTGGGGTAGACTCCAGAGGTCGGCGTTGGAAGTTTCTCGGTTTATGAACATCGATTACTGCTTTAGGAATTCCGAGGCAAGCTGGCGAAAACTCCCGATTGAATTCCTCTTAAGTCGAGAGAACCATTCGACGCTGCTCCTTCTAGGTTTTCGACAAAGAGACGGCAGTAACCTGCGTTCTTCTCGCTTTCCTTGAGCTTGGCTCGACCCATAGTGATCTGGAAGGCCTGTAGGTGCGCTTTGGGATCGGTCGTCCCATCGTAAGTCAGCACTTTGAGCTTTCCGGGATCGGGCAGCTTAATCTTGGTGATGCGAGCCGTGAAAAGCATTTTCCGAGATTTGTACAGCAGTCGATCGATTTCGGGCGCGGCGCTAGTGCCATGGTGAATTTGAGACTTCACTGCTTTTACTGCTGCGGCCGTTTTAGTGATATAATCGTGGAGATCGCGAATCTCAGTTGGATCGCCAACAGTTTTCCGACCCCGTCTGTAACACCCCCGAACCGTCCTAGGTCGGACTAACCCGGGACGTCCCGGAAATGCCACAAAATAGCTTGCCGAAACGGATCGACCAAGCATCCGAACGAATTCAGTCACTCGACCAACCCGCCCCGGGTCGCTATGTCCTCGATGACCATGGCCTAAGGCTTCACAACCCGTACCACAATCACCAAGTTGTGTCGACCTGGACTAGGTCTATATCATTTAGCACAACAACCGAATATAAAACATTCTTTTATTAATAGTAGATGGAAAGCGTTTTACATTACAATACAAAAGATATCATCAGAGTTTGCGCGCAAGGCCTAATGCCAAAAGATAGAGAAAAATTAATTATACATCTGGAAGCTATCCCTTGAATCGCTCCTTTGNAGTTGTGTCGACCTGGACTAGGTCTATATCATTTAGCACAACAACCGAATATAAAACATTCTTTTATTAATAGTAGATGGAAAGCGTTTTACATTACAATACAAAAGATATCATCAGAGTTTGCGCGCAAGGCCTAATGCCAAAAGATAGAGAAAAATTAATTATACATCTGGAAGCTATCCCTTGAATCGCTCCTTTGCCTATGCCACTTCAAATCTATACCGGTCGCCCTAACGTTCCGCGAACCCTCTAAGCTTTCCACCTACTGGTTACCTGCATGGTAGAAGAGGGCGTGAGTAATCGAAATTACTCAGTGAGTTCCAAAACAAAGCAACAACAACGATCCCTCCCCAGCCCATGCTTAAGCAGCAAGTCTCAAACAACCAACAGTCAACAAAAATACAAAACAATGCAATGACTAAATGCATTCTAACATGTCTCCTGCTCGAGACACCACACCAATGCAGTCTAGACTCAATCCTAGACTCAAACAAGTCCAAAAAGGAAACACCACGCTTCGGACGGCCTATCTCGTCCAGGAATCCCTTACTGGGGTTGCCCTAGTCCCCTCCCCATTCCACGACCACAAACACACAAGTCACATGGTCTGGACCTCTCCCGGAAATCGGCTACACCCGATCACACACTCATCCGGGGCCACGGCGTCCCGTAGCGTTCGTCCATGGGCGCTATCCACTTTCCGTTGACGAACCATGGAGGGTAGGCTAACATCCAACACACCACACACTAGTCCGTTGCGTCTCACACGAATTCACGTGTAAGGGCTACAACCCAACACGCACGCATCCGGACTAAGTGCACATGGGCATCAACCCATCACCACACTAGCACTCGTGCTAGTCTAGACCAAAGGCTCTAAACAACCAATCACACACAGCGTGCGAGAACTCCACCTCTAACCAACACGCAGCCTGGTCTAGACCCGCACCCACTCAAAACACACTAAGCTAGCGAGACACACCTAAGACTCTACCCGGAACAAGACCCTCACCGGTCTAACACAACACACGGGTAAGAGAGAGTCTCACTAACCCCAATGCTAGTACCAATCTAGATGCAACACAACCAAAAATGCACCTAGACTACATGCAACACATAAACAATGCATGTAACCAAAAATCAATAACCCACCCGACAAGAGAGAGACTCTCTCGATCTCTTGCGGTTCAACGATAGTACATTATCTAGTTAATCATGCCATCACACAAGCATGAACACATCATAACAACATCTAGATAATGACACAACAACACAATCAAATAATGTATGCATGCGGCACACATTTCCCCGAGGCCCTGCACCAAAACCGGTTATACTATGCCTCGGGTCTCCTCTTAAGACCCATCGGTCTAACTCCACACCTGCATGCATAAACACAAAGCAAAAGTCTTCGGAACCCACCTTGGTTGCTGCCCACGAAGACCCCCTAAGCACCCCAGCACTCTCTCCCAAAACGCTTAACAAAACCAAACCGAAAACTTTCTCAAAATTCGGTTTCTCTCTCTAAACTCACCTCTCTCTCTCTAAGGTAAGCTCTCACGGTTTTGGTGTGAAGAAACTGAATGGGAGGGGTCTGGTATT
>CAKOAT010084044.1:0-103329 GCA_932364175.1 Eruca vesicaria subsp. sativa
AGTAAACTAATCCATAGAAAGGATGGATGGTTCAATGACTATGTCATTGGCATAAGTGTTGAAATCAACACTACCAAACCTCATAAAGAGGTGGACGTATGGAAAGGCTAAGGAAGCCATCTGGTCCATACCAAAGTTCATACCGACCAAGGCTAAGGTCCGGTTACATTCTAAGTCCAATCATCCATGGTGTGATGACCAATATGTTGGTTCAAAACGTGGTTATGACCTAGAGGTACTAAAATATCAAGGTGCATAGTTTAAAGGTCTTAAGGAACCAATGTAGTATAAAACTATACCTATACATCACCACACATAAGCCATGTTGTTATGGCAACATTAGGCACTCATTGGCGAGTTGTTGACATGTGTGGGTAAGGTCCATGACCATAATGTACTTCAGTACGTTGCTTAATACAAGAAGGTCATGGGACACCATCAAAGGAAGTATGGTATGTGATGTTTAAGTACAAAGGTTATAGTGTGGGACTTGAATGAAGGCACGACCATTAGGCTAGTACTAATGGATTAAAGAAAACTATAAGAGTCCAAAGGAGTGACCAGAAGTAGGCATGGTTATGTCCTAATAGATATGGTATTGCTAAAGGCAAGAAAGGTCGATAAGTCATGTATAAGGTCCATAAGCATTTGCTGCAGATCCATGGTTTGATGTGATCATAATATTCATTGCAGCAACTGGTGAGGTAACTCATAGGTTATGGACGTGATAGTTAAGGTCTATTACTTAACATGAACTTACCCAAAGGATAGGAAAGGATATCGACCATAATGGACAAGACCATTACCACATACATTTGATGTATGACCAAATGGACTAGGAGTGTCCATGAGAACCTAAGGTTGGTTCATATATGTTTTGGTCTATGATTCTATATAGTATGTCCACGAAATGGCTAGGCCATATGATCAGTGGATCCGTGGGACATAAGAGGACACGAGATGGGCCTGCAAACAATGGTTGTATGCAGATCATAAGCCCATCCAAGTACTGGTCAAGTACCATCCGACCAGGAGACCAGTCCGACAAGGNTATCCACACATCCAGCTCCTTGTATTTATCCATATGTTGTAGTTATCCTAATCATTATAGGATTAGGATAATCATCCCCTTTATTGTTGTAATCCTTATCTCCTAAGGAATATACTTATTCTCTTGTATGTATATATATGTATGTGCACGTGATGAATAAGATATACAGAGTTACAACCTTCTTCTTTATTCTTTAACATTTATAACTTTATATGTGGTTTAAAACCTTTAATTTAAGATTTGAACATTCAAACATCAAATTTAATGTATAAATATTCAAAACATTATATTTGAAGTTTCATATTTTTTATTTTTTACCCTTATATTTCTTCTAAATAATCTTATCAACTTCCAAAATAATTTTACTTCTTATAATTTTATATCTTATAAAACTTACTTATATTTTATAGTTTAACTATTATATATGAGTATAAAATTTTAAAATAATACTGAAATTTATGTAAATATGATTTAACTATTTCAGAATATCCAAATTATTTTTCATACAAGTTTGGTTTAACTGAAAGTCGGATTTTTTATTGAATTCTTCTTTTTATGATTCTTTCATGTCCATATTGAATAATTTCATGAATAGTTTTATAAATGATAATTTACTGTAGATGATATACATATGATTTATAAAATTATTATATTTTAGTTAAATTTATCAATTTGAAGAACAAAAATGTTACACATAAAAATTTTAGTTCAATATAAAGTTTTTTTTGGATATAAACAGTATCAAACCTTAAATTTGAAGTTTTCTAAATCTTTAAATAGTTATCTCTGGAGATGCGCTAAGAGATTTCCTCTTTAATAAATTTTGTTCATTAGATTTTCACTACTTAAAAGTAGAATTCTAGTTCAATAAAACAACATCAGGATTGTTTTATTTGGATAAATTAAAATAATCAGGATATGTTAAAACTATTTTGACACTAGAATATGGAACTCCATGCAGATAATATATGTAATAGAGAAATTAATAAAAAAACATTAAGGGATATAATCGAAATTCCTAATTTTCAAAAGAAAAAAACAACAAGCATTGACATTTTTAACCGAAATCTCCAACTTTTGTGGTAAAGAGTTCACAACTGTGTATATCGCCAGGGTTCAAATCTGACCATCTGAAATATTTTAAATGGTAAAAAAACGTAAATTTTGCGGGTTTCATGGTGATTAGTCTTTGGGACTAGAAAATCTATCATCATGATTATTGGAAAAAAAAAACATTCTTGGATTTTTTGTGTTGACGAGATCGTACATAAAGGTTTCTACTGACCAAGTCCAGCGTCAAAGACTAAAGTTATCTTAAATTCTGTATCTCATGATTGATTTGCAAGCAGCTTCATTGTATTTGGGCTATAAACTGACTGGAAAATCATATTTTAATAAATTAGTATTACTTTACTATTAAAAAGTTAGATCAAAGTTTTTTTAATCAAACCATACACTTACGTTTTTCTGTCAGTTACCCATTTAATCAGACCAAAATTAAATCAGATAAAATAGTCCTCAGAAGAGCACTATTATCTGCCAGTGTGATATATTTCGGAGAAAATAAAATCTCTGAATCCTAGTTTTTTTGGCTAGTTAGTACGCCTGTCCATTTTCGGTCTGGAATATATGAAATAGGCTTGCACTCTCAAAATTATTAGACTAAAAAATATCAATCTCTAAAACAAAAACTGACTAGTCTATTGAGCTTGTGGTTATATCCACTAAGTCTTTGTTTTCTGTCTCCACACACTTACGTTTAAGGTGGATAATCCAAATATCTGAAAACTTCAAGAAATCTAATAGATCAGTGTATTAACTACTCAGAACTAGATCAGTGACTCCTTGATAATATAACTTCGAATATCAGTCGAAACCTTAAAATATATGTGGATATCTCGATATAGACTACTATGAACGCATTGGAACCATTTGATGGCCTTATTACCAATGCTAAGCATGATTGTACGATTTTCTTTACTATTAAGACACATTTTCTAAGATATGACCAACCATATATAGCTTGAGGGAAACATCTTCACTACCAACTCAATTAATCAAGTTGATAGACAAACATGTGAGGAACATAATCAGCCTAAAGAGAAATGCAGAAGACCAGCCGTTAGGATGAATTCAAAATATGTTTGTTAGGAAACAACATAAAACTACAAGAAGAAACGTAGAAAGTGTTGTAGCTGACCCAACAACATAGTCTTGAGAAGATCACAAACCAACAAAAGTTACCACAAACTCACATGTTACAAACAACAAAAGCAATCGAAAGACCAGGCGAAAACATAGCCAATAATTATTCACAGCTTGAAGATGTAGCTTCATGTTTTAGTTTTTGAGTCATATGCATAGTCAAAAAGAGGGAGATTAAAGATGTAATTTCCTAAGGTGTTAGTATAAGTTTGTGATATACTACATTAGGTAGTTCAAGAAGTGTGTCAAGACGTATGTCAAGACGTTGAGTTGTGATTGCGTGTGTAAATATAGCTTGGAAAAGGAAAGATAATATCTTGTTGAAAACAAATGACATTTTCCATCAAGCTAAATGATTTTGCTTGGAGAAGAAATATTACTTGCAAGAAAAATGAAGATTCCATGGAAAATGAAGTTCATCAAAATGTATTTAATGAATTTGGAGAACAAATTGATGGTTTATTATATAAGGAAAGGCATGTCTTATGAGAAGAGACGAACTTATAGGACAAAGTATAATTTTTCATTGAGTTTTTATTGTGTGATTGTTGACGTAGCTTCTGACAAAGTGTTCAGTTGTCTTAGTGTTGTGATGGTATTAACATTGTGTGTGATAGAGTGTTCTGCTTTTTTGGTGTTGTGACGTTTGTTTTGATGTTGTGTGTGTCAGAATTGTCCGTTGTGTTATGGTGATCAAGCCTGGCCTTGGTGTTGATGTGTGCTCATTTATATTGTTGGTATGTGTTAGGTGTTGATGTATTTAATAACGTACTTAGTGAAATACCTGATGATGTATTTTTAGAGACTTGGAAATTAAAATTTAGACTCATGAGAAATATAGCTCAGGATTAATTACTCAGTTCTTTAATTTGCTTAAAATAAGTTCCATAATCACTTGTAAATTACTTATCTTTAGAAGTTTTAATTAAAAATAAGAAATATAAGCGATTAAATATTTGTTATAGTATATTCCCTCCGTTTCGTAAGTAATGACATTTTAATATTTTGTTTGTGTTTCATAAAAAGTGTCATTGTGTATTTTTAGAATTAATTTTAACTAAAAGTTCAGTTTTATCCCTATTATTTAATATATTAATTAGAAAGAGAATTTATTTAGTGTATGAACAAATGGTAAAATATATTTTTTAATTGTGTGCAAAATTTTCAAATAACACTCTTTAAGAAATAGAGGAAATATTAACTAGTTACAAGCTAATATGTTTACAAATAAAATCCTCTGTCACTAAATTTTTCGTCGTCGTCAATTCCCTTTACCTATCCGTCCACTATTCTGTAATAACTAACAAATCATGTCACTCTACTTTGGGAAGTATAATTTCATTTGGACATGCTATTTAAGAAAGTTTCAGTTTGACATGTTGCTTGTCAATATTTAGACACATTTGTTGGACTTTCGAAATAAAAGTATAAAGTAAGACATGAAGTAGCATGTCAAGATACTATGAAACATACTAAGATATTAACAAAAGTAGTAGCATGTTAAGATGCTAATGTAATTTCTCAAGACATTAACAAAAGCTTATTTGGAGAACCTTAATGAAGAAAGGCGTGCCTGATAATGGGAAAGAAAGAAAGTAGAATGTTGAAATATTTAGTAGAAGGAATCTACTGTCCTGAACCTTGACCTTCCTTTGCAGCCTTGTACATCTCATCAATCACATTCTGTCAACAAAGAAAGAGATTTAATACCAATTTTAAGAAACTCAAAACCATATGTAAAGTGATTTAAAAATTACTTGATAGTATTTGAGCAATTGAGGCCTCTTCTTTTTGTAGGTAGGAGTAAGAAGATCTCTTTCAATGTCGAAAGCCACCGGTTCCAAATGAACAGCTCTAATGATCTCAAAACCTTTCAACTACAAATTCAAAGAATTGAAAAACAGAAGAAGACAAGAGAAAAGCTTAAAGAAAAAAAAAGAAGAAGAAGAAAACCTTTCTCTCTCTGCCTGCCTTAACAAGTTCTCCAAGTATGAATGCTTTCGCTTTTGCATTTTGACAGATAGAGTTGAAGTCTCCTCCTTCCACTTCGTTCTCCACGGCCCAGCGTTCAAGAGTTTGCTTAGTCGGGTTAACAACTGCGATAAGGAAGGACTCAAAGCTGTTCCCATACACCCATACCTATATAAAACAATCATATTAATTGATGAAAATATGCTTATAATTAAAGAACAATATCAAAAAGAATAATAAAGTTGTGACTTACTGAATCAATGGCCTCTACTTGACCGTAGACGTTTTCTAAACTCTCAACTGCAACGTACTCTCCTTGAGCGAGTTTGAATATGTTCTTTTTACGGTCAATTATCTTCATGCTTCCATCTGGTTGCCACTCACCAACATCACCTGGTGAGATATATACATACATAGTAGATAGTGTAAGAAAAATGGGGAAAAACTATATTTTGGCAATGATTACAATAGTTTAAAAACCTGTGTGAAACCATCCATCAATAAGAACCTCTTTCGTTAGGTCTTCACGTTTGTGGTACCCAGAAAACAGGGTTTTCCCACGGATGCAGATTTCGCCACGCGGGGTACTTCCAAGAGCATCATATTCCATGTCCGGAACAGATTCCAGGCGTATATCGACGTTTGGCACAGGTGGACCAACTGTTCCAAGCATGTCCAGGTCGTCTGGGAACGTGACAAATGTTCCAGCACAGCTCTCAGTTAGACCTACACCAAGGTAACAATCATAAGAGAAAAGGTATTGTTACCTAACTGAAGCTCTTTTAGGTCTAAAAAGTTACCATATCCTTGTAGAACATGACAACATGCTACAACTCTAAGAAATGACTCAATGTGACTAGCAAGAGGAGCTGCTCCAGATAGAATAATCCTCACATTTCCTCCCAGTCCTTGTTTAACCTTGACAGAGAGAAATATATTAGTTCAAAAGGAATTTTAGCTATTCTGAAGCCTAAAAAGAATTTCAGATAAAAATAAAATAAAATTTGAAGTTGGTACCTTGTTGAAGACAAGTTTGTCACAGAATGGAGCGGCCGCGACATGAGACTGTCCCTTCTTCATATTTCCAAATTTACTGATGAGGTTTTCGATGTGTTAGATCAAGAAACGGTTAACATAGGTTATAGGTTACAAAGAAAGACTGACTTACTAGGAAAATGCAACATTGAAAACCTTCTTCTTGAAGAAACCGCCAACAGATAGTTTCTGCTGCAGCCCTATTTGAGATGGGTTGCATGATAAGTGGTTGAAAGTATCTCAATACTGAAATAAAGAAAATAGTCGAAAATACCTGTGTAAACTCGCTCTAGGACACGAGGAACAGCGCAGAAAATACTTGGCCTTAGCTCACCAAGGTCTTCAATCAAAAGCTTGACATCCTGAGGACAGAACATATATAGACATATGAATATAATCAAACAAATTCATAGATGGGTATATAGTATCAGATTATCAAAATTTTGAGCTTTACTTACCCCGCGCCAGAAACCAATTGAACCGCCCACTTGAATGATACATTCCTCGATAGCGAGGTCAAAGACGTGAGCAAGAGGAAGATAGGAAATATATACATCCTTCTCAGTTAGCTGTAGAACAATCAAGTTTAAGATTGCAGCTTTTGCTTGAGAATGATGATGACAAAGATAGAAAGAAGAAACTCACTGATTCGTTCACACTCTGTAGGAAATGCATCACACCACTTGTTATAGTAACAATGCTCTCGTTTGAAATTAGAACTCCCTTTGGGTCACCAGTGGTTCCGCTAGTATACATAATCGTGCATATGTCACTTTTCTTTTTAACGGGAAGGTCATATTGTTTACCTTCACCCTGCCATAGACAAAAAACAAAGTAAAATCCAAACTTGATATATGTAATAGATATCATACTATATGTGAATAATCATCATAAATACTATATGTGAATAATCATCATAAATACTATATGTGAATAATCATCATAAATACTACGTCTGAATAATCATCATAAATACTATGTCTGAATAATCATCATAAATACTATGTCTGAATAATCATCATATTGAAAAAGAGACGAGTAAAGAAGTCAAGAAATGCAAATGAAAGTCTCCTACCAGCTTCAAGAACTCATCCCAAGCATGTATTACCAAACCTAACTTTTCAGCTTCTTCTTTCTGTTCCGGTTTGACCCCACCAAAGCTCACAACAGCTTGCATTTGTAATCAAACAGAGTTCCTCATTAGCAACACAAGCGTAAAATGGTGAAAAATTCGATTAGTATGACTCACTCTTCATATATTTTGTAGAGTTTGGACATGTCTTAAAAAGCTGACAATGGGACGAAAAGGGAAATTAACTTCACAGAATAAATGTAAAAAAAAAAAAAGTTACAACAAGATTTGACTTTCTTTTTCAGAGGAAACAGAGATAAACACATGACTCAAGTGAAGATACCTCAGGGATTTTCTTCTCCTCCGCAAAAGCAATTGCAACCTCTGCGTGAGAAATAATGAACTCCACTGCACCAGCGCCTGTGTTCAAAACCAGAAAGTTAATACGCTAGAAAGACTCTGAAGAGTAGAATCACCAAAACAAAATATGTGTTAGCTAGAGAAGGCGAACCTAATGTATCGTATAGAGGGACACAATAGAGGCCGTGTGCATTACAGGCCTGCATGAGAAGAAATTGCACCTTTGAATCTTTAAAAGTAAAAGCAATTAAACGACATAAGCAAAGTTTATATATTTAACGTACCTCCATGCTTATGATCCATTCAGGACAATTTGCACCATATATACCACATTTTCCTCCCTACATTTCCCACATATCAGGCAATTATGACACTGAAGATTTTATATATACATATAGGAATATTAACCTCCTCAAACCCGCAGCTGCGAAGAGAATTCCCAATTTTAATGACAATGTCATATACTTCTTTGTATGTTTTCCACTCGTACTTTCCTGCCTAAGAAGGTGAAGAAAAGAAATGTGAGTCTATCAACTCGAAAACATTACCACAAAGCTAAAATCCAAACTAAATACAATAGTAATTAAAGTAATACCTTTTCGTTCACAATCTCACGTTGGCCAAGCATTCGGTTGTTTGGATATTTCTCAACAGCCGTGCTGCATGCAATATGAAAAATAAAAAGTTAACTAGGATGTCGTCTAGACATCAAGTTGATGTTAGAAATATCCAGAGATAAGATTATATAATATACTTTTATTTATTTATTTTTTTTTGTATCATTTCTTGATTAATATTGCGAATGGTGTACATGTTGCCGAGTCATGTTTTCAGAACATGAAAAAAGCTACGTACCATTCAATCCCTTTAGCACAATCAAGGATCATGTATTCATGTGTACAGTTCCGCAAAAGAATCTTCCAGAAATGAGACGGACCAAAATTTTCAGAGAAGAAGAAGGAATCTCACCGGAAAATATCCCAACAGCTGACGATACCATCGATCGGGTCAGGAAATCCGTCTTTAGCCAAAGTACTACGATAGACAGGACCAATGGATGGTTTTCCATCGGTGGCTTCCTTAGCAGCTTCCACCTCGTAGATGAATCTCTTCTCTGGCGTCATCTCTGTGCTTTTCCTCTCCTTTCTCTCTCCTTTCTACGGATCGCTAATATTTGATTTGAATCACAATATTTATGACTGAGTTCGCGGCTTAAAACCCGGTGGTGACAGAGACCGTCTCCAACTCTATTTTCTTGGTTACTGGCCCATCTTTATCCCAGTTTTAAGGCCCAGCATAGGCTCAATACTTTGATTTAAAGCCTACTCCATTTCAAAATTATACCCTAACTCATCATAATCGGATAAAGACAGAGCTGGATCCGTGCGACCGCGCGGACATTTATTTTTATTTGTTTTATTGATGTAGTTAAATTTTTTTACACCATTATATACTTATATAAATTATAATACAAATGCTGCCAAAAAAAATTATAATACAAATATTGATGTAACATAATTTTCTTAATAGTCATGAATTTTTCTAAAAATGATTCTGTTACCGTAATTTAATTTAGAAGGCTACAGTAGATATATTTTAAATCATTGAGTTAATTTTATTATTTATCTACCTGAAAAAGATAAGCATAGTAATTTAATTATTTGTTTCCTATATTGTAGCTACTTTAAATTATTTTAGGAAAACATAAATTACATGGAAAAGACAAAAAAAAATTATGTTAAATAAATTAAATTCTAAATGTTATTGAATCTTTACTAATAAAGTTGAGTTTTTTTCTCCATAGGGGGATTAATTACACGTGGCATTTTTGTGATGGGCTTGAAATTGAAATCGTAACTTGGGCTTCCGTTGGGTTGTTTCTGTTGTTGTGTTTAATATCTTACACCCACTTATTCATCAACTTCTCCTGTCGTTTAGGGTTAGATTTCTTCTTCTGCAGCAGGAAAATTACAGACGATAGACGAGAAACCATGGGAGAGCTTTTGCAAATGTTACAACGTCAAGGAAAAGAGGACACATGTCTTCTACAAATTGGGTCTCTTTTTGGGCTTATTGTTGAGAGGATGTTCTTTTAATTAGGCCTAAAGAATCCGTGTATAGAAGTACAATAGTAATTGTCTTCGACTCTTCATGATCTCCGTCATCTCCGTTACACATCTCCGCCTCTCCGATATCACCTATCTTCCTCCCTTATTGCCCTTTACAATTAAGGAGCTTAAGGTATTCAACTCTCTTCAACTTCTCCCATATCCCAAACTAGCTATATAAACCAAACATCATCGACCATGAGATTGATTCTTTCATTGGTTCGATTAAATCTCCATCTCCCGATTTTTTTAATCTCTTTCAGCTAATTTACAGTGCTTACTATCACTGGCCTCAGTTCGTCACCTCACGAGCATAAGGTCGCTACTAATTTGGAGAATACTGAAGGTCTTAGATTCCTCGAGTTGAACATTCTACGAGAGCTGAAGTTAAGATCCCCTCCCGCCGGGGAGGTTGCCTCCAAGTTTCTACATACATGCCTATAGCGGTAATTTCTGAACTCTTCCCTCAAAACAAAGTACGAGTGGAGATTGGATTGTTCATCTTCATCTCCTCCGATGTTAGATCAGTCTTTTTGGAATTTATAATGGTTTATTAATGATTATTTTGCAAGAGGTTAATTAAGAAATAATGGGATCTGGAAAATGCAGTTGTGAAAAACACCACCAGCTATGTTTCTAATATATTTATCCAATCAACATTAATCATTATCATATTCCGTTGAGGTATAGTATCATGGAAAAAATGAATTTTAAAAAAAATGTTTCATGATGTGTTTCGATTATGTTTTGTTTTGAGAACTAATGTTTGTAGACTACGTTTCTCAAAACAATGGATTCCAACATCAACACAATTGTCACAGCATGGGAATAAATGTTTAAATGGAGGAATGAATTTGGAACATATCACATTATAAAGGTAACTGGATATTATATTTGGTAGTAGCAATTCCAAGTTAATAAAGATTTTGGCTTTATTGCTCGAAACATGATTTCAGGTTCTCAGAGTTGGACAACATCATAATGCACTGTCCTCAAGAGTATCATGAATTTATAAAGATGGAAAGCCTATCTATATGAGAGCGTAGGAATGGAGCGGTGCGTGAATTCAAAAAGGCTCTGCAACAGAAGCCCTCATGCGTGTTCCATTTAACTAAAACGACGTGTCACAAGACTCACAACTACGAGTACAATACTGGATACTGAAACCTGCTATGGTAAACTCCTATACATATACACTTAGTAAAGATTAGAAAATCTACCAACGTTGTGTTAGATAGTGTGAATACATATTGTGAGAAGATGATGGATCGTCGATCATCAATCATGGTCTTGATAATGTTTATATGATTATTGCAACCTATCTGTTTTTATTGATCCAACACCTAGCTTTCATGATTTGGATATGTTCTCACGTTAGATCTGTTTGTTAGAGATTGATTTAGATTCATATAAATGAAGCTCATGATTGCTGGATATTAATCTGATAACGGTATGGGTCGATGTCCACATATCAAAGGTGGTCAAGGTTACAACCGTGGTTCCGAGTGGAGCTTCCATTGGTATCTACGAGGCCCTTCATCTCAGGGATGGTGGATCAGACTACCTTGGGAAGGGTGGATTGGACTACTTTGGGAAGGGTGTCTCCAAGTTGATGAGAACCTGCTTTGTTAGTGAAAGAAGTGTTGTCCGATTTTTTTTCTTATTTGTTTTTTTGTTGATGTGAGTAGGCTGTTGGAAATGTGAACTCGATCCTTGGCCAAGCGTTGATTGGAAAGTGAGTCTTTCCTTTTTTTTGGGGGTCAAAATAGGTGAGTCTTTCCTTGATTTATGTCTAGTGCTTCAAGTTTGTTTCTAAAGCTGTTGTTTTCCTCCCATTCATGCTTCATGTGTGTCTTTGTTGTTTCTTGCAGGATCCAACTCGGCAGACTGCTATTGACAACGTCATGGTCAATGAACTGATGGACAAGTGGGGCTGGTGCAACCAAAAGGTGATTCAAGGAAAATTCGTATGCGGGAAGTATGGCAGATCACTTTTTGATTTCAGATTACTATCTGTTAAAGAGGGGCCACAAGGAGTGGTTCGGTGGGTGGTTAAAACCAAACATGCGATTGCAGATACAGTCCGATCTGATGGGTTTTTGTCGGGTTGGAAGTGAGACAAAGCTGTCTCGGTTGTTGTGAGTACTATAGCTCTCTATTAGTTGATGTATTAGTTGATGGGATGTGTGTAGCTAGCTATGATCAGACAGGAACATATGTATATAACTTGATATATTTTGTTAATAAATTTCGATGAGTACTCTTCACAAGTGTTGGAAGTCAGTATTATAGGAATGAAAACTTAGGTTTTACAGAAGTTTATCTATGATGTTAGATCCTTGCCAGAAAAAAATAAAAATAAAAAAATCAAAACTGTTGGGAAGATGTTGTTCTGTAGCCAAAAGGACATTATCTTTTTTTTTTCTGTAGCCAAAACGACATTAATTTGGACTGAAGGCATACAATCTGCAATCGTATTATTATGTTAACCATTTTAACTTTAACTTCCGCTTAAAATTCAATTAGTTTCCTTTCTTCCTTACTAGACACTTATTCCTTTTCTTCAGTCTGTTATGATTGTCTATTTTTCTCTGAATATTTCTTTAGGACTATCTTCTTTCTTTTGGTGCACTTTTGATTGATTGTAATTTGAAACGTAGGTAGGTTAATAAAGTAAGTGAAGAATCTCACTTTTGTTATTTAGGAGGACTGTATTCACATTCTAATATGTAAATTTAAAATTAATATATATTCATATTTTTAAAATAATTAATTTAAGATTTCATCGAAAAACCAAAAAAAATTTCAATTTATAAAATCACAGCCAAGTAAATATTTACAAATAAACTACATATTTAAAATATTGATCAAACTAAATTAAATTTTATATTGAAAATTAATAAAAAAACGTTTCAGGGTACTATAATCTAAAATGTTTGAAAGTATTCTCATGTAAAGAGTTAATATATTATACATGTATATATTTAATCTCAACTACTTTTCAAAAACCAAAAATCGATAATGCAGGAATTGAAATAAAATAGATATATTCATATCTTAGAAAACTATTTCCTTTTTAAAATGTCATGAAAAATAATTTCGTTTATAAAATTTTTTGAAATATATATTAGCAGATAAATTGTGATTCCAAATTATTGTATCAAAATATTTTAATATAAATAATAAAAGAAAACTTTAATACAAGATGTTAAGAAATAATTTAATGTACAAGACTAATATATTATTTATGAAATATTAGAATTTTATTTATTATTGGAACATCCCAAAATCAATGTACAAACAGTTAAAACTGAATTTAAAATTCTCAGATTACAATATATGTATCACTCATACTCCACATATCACCTTCGTTTATTCCACCACTACAAAATATAATAACTTATAACAATTTTGAGCAAATAGGACATTAACACATATAATCTACCATTTTCTTAGCATAATCAAATAAAAGATATGTTTACGTCCCGCGCGAAGCGCGGTTTCCCTTTGTTGTAAATAATTTACAGGTTTTATGGGTATTTTTATTGGTACTTCTGTTTTAATAAAGTAGACGTGTTATAAATTGTCTATGGCTCATGGTAATCAAGAAAATACAATGGTAGTAAAAAGAAGCTGTTTGTTACTATACATTCATAGTACTATTTTTTTTAATTTAAATTTTATTCAAACCCGAGAACGGAAATTCAGATGTTTACAAACCCGATTTGTATAAAATTTCCCAACTCTATCATATTCATAGCTTCACCCACCTATTAAATCCGGTACATTCTTCAGCAAGCGTAGATGTTACTAATAGATCGATCTGCTAAGGTGTTTTCATTCAATACATCCTACAATCAATAAATTAAAGAATAGTGCTAGAAAATGGTTAGGTGGTGTTTAAGCCAAAAAATTCAACACTTCTGATTAGGTCTGGTTTGACTCAATAAAACAACATACTGACACTCACAACATAACACAATATTAATCCATATTTCCCTTAGACTTAAAAACGTATTAATCTAGTGTTGTTGAGTTTGAGGTTAGTTAGAAAAGTAAACCAAATATTACTATAAATGAGGGTGAATTTCGTGAGTTTATTTGCTAAATAACCAAAAAAATAAGAAAGAAAAATAATTTAGAATCCTTTGACTAGAAGATGATGAGGATGAGGACCAGTATGTTTTGGTTTTCTTAGGTTATGTTTTATATGTTTTAGTAAGTCAGTTGAATTACGTCTATTTTCATCTCTTTTCTTTAGAATATGTTGAACTATGAAATTATCTATTATTATTATTATTTTTTGATCAACATCCTTCTATTTCATCTCCATCAAAAAAATTACAAAGGAGATCAGAGGGCCTCCAAACACAAAAAAAGATATCCTATATGCTCAAACAAAAATAATAACTCCTAACTATGAACTCTAGAAAACAGTGCTGAGAACAAAAAAACAAGGGGGACTAGAGTTGTAGAACATTAAACATTGTGAACCAAGTGCTCAGGAGAGAGAGTTAGCACCAACTACAACCGGCTAGGCTCGGGAAAAGGGGTCGAGTTTCAACCTGATCAGATTTTTAATTTCTGAGACTATTGTGGCAGGTTGCTTAGCTATCCCTATATGAATCCTTGCATTTCTCTCTTTCCAAGTGAAATATAGAGAAGCTTGAAAGAAGAACCTTACAATAAGCTTAATGTTTTTTTCTCTCTACTCGGTTTCACTAACCATCTCAGTACATCATCAAACAACCGAGGAGGAAATATATTAAACTGAGATGTAAATGAAATCCAAACCTCATTACTGAAAGGGCAATTAAAATTAGATGTTGTCGTGTTTCTTCACTTCCATTACACAGCACACACAGATCAGGTACTACAAGTCCCCAACTGCGATGCTTGTCCCTCGTAACTATTATGTCCCTATCTGCCACCCATGTCAAGAACACGTGCTTGGGAACACGACCAGTAAACCACACTGCCTTTTGCCACAGAATGGGAGGACCCGGAGGGTTTAGAGCCCGCCAAGTATCCGCCGTAGAGAAGGAACCATGACTGATTACCCTATTCGGTCTCCATACATACACATCATCCATCTCTGAGTTTAGGAGTGGGCCTAGATTAGAAAGGAAACTTTTGATCTCTCTCATCACCCGACTCCTGCTTCTACTATTATCCAACCACCAGCCTTTCTCAGTAAGCGCCTCTGCCAAAGTTGATTTGATCGGAAGTCCTAACACTAACATGCCTATGTCACCTGTCAGCCTGATAATTGGTCCCCTTCCCGTCCAGCTATCAAACCAGAAGCTAGCTGAAATGACCGATCCCACCTCACAAAAAAATCATTTCTCTAGTAATCGGTCTCAACTCACAGATTTCATTCCAAAGCCAACTTCCTTTCCTTCTTCTTGCTGGATCCAGGATCCAGAAATTTTCATCTCCAATTAGGTTCTTCCTGACCCAGGAAACCTATAGAGAACCTCAAGCAACAAAGATTAGCCAGATGATCTTTAGTTTAAAAACTGTGTTCCAATCAGCGAGTTTCTTTAGGCCTAACCCACCTTCTTTTTTTGGTGTACATACTGAATCCCAAAACATTTGCGCCTCTTGCTGAGGTAAGAACTCCTCTCCACAAGAAAGCATTGCACATTCTCTCTAACTCTCTTATGCAGTCATTCGGTAAAATGAATATGGAGGCCCAAAAGGAGATGGCAGAATAGAAAACTACTTGGATTAACTGAAATCTTCCTACAAAGGAGAGATGTCACACAGTTCATGAGTTTAATCTCGCTCTGATCTTATCGAGAAGTGGTTGGAAATCTGATTTCTTCATTTTCTTAGAGGATAGAGGCATACCCAGATACCGCACCGGTAAAGAGCCTTCAGAGTACCCACTGCTTCTGCCAGAGCTTTGCATCGCTCATTGCTACCCCCATCCACCAGAAGCTCCGTCTTGTCTCTATTAATACTCAAGCAAGAAACCATTCTGAAATTATCAAAAAAGAGAAGAATACCTCAAAGAGATTCCTCTGAACCGTCAAAGAAGATAAACACATCGTCTGCAAAACTTAGGTGAGTAGTAAGAGGAGCTTCACATTCTGGATGAACTCTGAAAATCCCATTAATTTTCTCTGCATCTAACATCATGGACAGAAAATCCCTTGCTGTTACAAATAACAGAGAAGATATCGGATCACATTACCTCAAACCACGACGGTCTTGAAAATATCCGTTCAACTCTCCATTTACCACAATGCTGTATGACGTTGTCATGTAGCATTCTTTCATCCAATTAAAAAAGGTATCCGTGAGATCAAGAGCCATTAATGTGTTGGTGACAAAGTCTAGACTCAGCTTGTCATATGCTTTTGATAAGTCAATCTTCAGATAATCTCTTCTTGTAGGACCATGAGTGTGAAAGTTTGCTACTAACTCTGAAGCTAAGAGCACATTTCACACAACAATCTGTTTTGCACAAAGCCCACTTGGTTTCTCTGCACTACATCTGAAATTATCATCTTCAATTTGTTCTTTAATACCCTTACAATAACTTTGTAAATTGTAGTACAAAGTGAGATTGGCCTGAATTGAGACAGCTTGTCTGCTCCTGTGATTTTTGGTATTAGAGTGACCTCAATTACATTGAATTGCTTCAACATTCTTCCTGTAGAAAAAAATTCCTTAACCGCTGTCACTGCATCTGAGCCAACCACCTCCCAAAATTCTACATCAAAACCATCAGGGCATGGTGCTTTATTCTTCGCCTTAGCAAGAAAGATGTTAGAAATTTCTTCGTCTGATGGCAGCTTCTTTAACTTCGCTGCAATCCCCTCCGGACATCTATATGGGAGTAAGGCTCTGGTTTCGTTTATTGGCATTGGCTGAACATGTTCATCAATTTTTTCCAACAAGTTTTGGAAGTAGTGAACCATCATTTCCTTGATCTGGAGGGGATTAGTAAATCGCTGGTCTGTCACATCAAGTACATAGTTAATGGCATTTCTGAACTGATGCGCAATGACTACATCAATTAGGTAGAAGAATTTTGTATTTGCATCACCACATGTCAGCCATCTGATTCTTGCTTTTCTACTGAAGAATATTGCCTGAGGTGCTCTGAAGAAATATTTCTTGCGCGCCACAAATTTCTCTCTAAAAAAAGACTCAGTTTGTGAAGATAGTTGCTGTTCTTGGACTGCTTTTAAAGCCTGCATCGATTCTTGAGCTTTTTGCTGAATGTTACCAAACCCTTCTTTATTCAACTTCCTACAGCGTTTCTTCACCTTCTTTAACCTCTGTCCAAGTGTAAAAAGTTTTGATCTAACCTGAATCTCTTCTGTCCAAGTCGATTCAAGCTCTAGTAGAAATCATGGATAGTGGAGATGAAAGAAAAATATTTAAAACTGTATTTTCTTATAACTTCTTCACTTTCGAGTTCCACCACGCATGGAGCATGGTCTGACTCTCCAAGAGCTTCAAACATCCCTACTGCTGCTAGAAACACCTCTCTCCAACTCTCGTTCGCCAAGGCTCTATCCAATTTCCTAATGATAGGATCTTTGGGTCTTAAATTATACCATGAGTAAAAAAAGACCTCTCCAAGTCTGCTAAATCACTCTCCACCAGACAGTCACAAAATTCCTCCATTCCTCTAACTGGTAGAGGATAACTGACCAAGGAGAAGTGTTCCTCTGCCATTAGTATCTGATTAAAGTTGCCAAGTACAAGAAAAGGCGAGGCTCGAACCAAATGATCTGAAGAGACCCTGATCAGATCAGATCATAGTTGTCTCCTCTGAATTTCAGTATTATGAGCATAAACAAAGGCCACTGTACAGGAATCACCAACGCTAGGATCCAGCACTCCACACAGTACCATCTGTTCTGATTTCCAATAAGTAATAACATAAATATTAGGATCCCACAAGACCCAAATCCTCCCTCTTGGCACTTCTGAGTAATTAGTATCAAATCTCTTTCCATGAGCTACCTTCTGAAAAACATCTTGGAAATTATCTTCCTCAACATGAGTTCCCAACAACGCTATCACAGAATATCCCAATTTATGAAACCATTGTTTTACCTCTCTCTGACGATCAATACCATTCAAACCCTTTACATTCCAACTAGCTATCTTCATATATACAGATGTTAGAATGGGACGATTTAAAAAAATTTATTTTTTCCCGAGGAATTTCCTTAAGCCTGAAGAATTAAACCTCTTGTAGGTGAGAAAGTTGCTGCTTAAGCCTTCTAGAGAGCTTCTGTCGAAGGGCTCCTTTATACGTTTTTGAATGTTTGGTAAGCCAGAGAGATTCCTCTTCCTTTTCAGTGGTGGCCACGTCTGGAGCCTCTGGGTTAGGGCTCTTATCAGGCTCTGATATCTGGTCAGAGCACAAAGGTACTTGATGTATGGTTTCCTGAGAATTAATCAGGGACACTATGTCACTTGGGAGAGTTTTCTTTAGAATCAGTATCATGTTTTCCTTAAGTGATCAGTGTAATTCATGTTACCACCTCAGGAGGGAAGCTGGAGCTTTTAGCTCGAGAACTAGATCTAGCCCTTCTCTCTGATCTAGTACGAGCACGCCTCTTTGCATGTCCACTTTGAGTTTTCTCAACTTGTGGAGTATCCAAAGGGGGTGCAGAAGCTAATGAGTTATTTAGCGACTGAGAATCGAGATCCGTCTTAGTTTGAACCACAACAAGACCTCCAGTGCGCTTCTGAACTTTACCTTTGCCCTTTCTCATGATAGGCATGTTGCATCTGTTGATTAAATGCCCAAATTTCCCGCAAATCAAGCACTTAGGAGGCAGGCGAGAGTATTCTATTTTGATTATAACAGAGTTCCCCACAAAGTCATGAACTTCCACTACTTCTGGAGGAGGAACTTCAAGATTAATCTCCACCTTTATCTTGGTGTCCCCAAAATGATAAGGATCAAGATGAGAATTCTCCATGTGAAGTGGTTCTCCTATTCCGCTTGCAACCACACTGATACCATCAAGAGAGTAAAACTGAGGAGCGACGTTCTTTAGAACCGCCCATGTCGGAGCTGGGGTAAACTCTTGAGCTGCAAGACTAGCAGAAGCTGACCAAGGGTATATAGATAAAGCAACATTATCTGCCTGCCAGTATCCAACTTCTAAGGCCCATTCTAGGGTTTGGAGGTGCGGGAAAAAAATCAGACAACTGGAATCGAAGACAGTTCTGATAGTTTTATTCCCAAGCTTTCCCCAAAATTGGTTCAAGTCCGCAAAGATCTTCCCTGGATAGGGTAACCTTCCATGAAAATGGGCTACCAAGTGATCCTTCCAGAGTTTCGAAGCTTGGAGGACGACTTTCTTAGGAACCTGCATAATTGGAGTACTATCTTAGAGAAGAAGAAAGGGATCTGATATTTTCCGAAGATTGCGGAGAGAGGATTTGAATCTGTAAGCATAGGATGGAACATCAGCTGCTGGAATTGATTGGCGAATCAAAGAGACTTGGAGTTTTATCTCAATCTCCTTGTTCTTCAATTGAGCTTCACATTTAGGGTCCTAAGTGGGGGTGGTAGAGGTCGAGGGATGAAGAGACGTCTAAGAAATTGGGGTCTCAACGTGCAACGAAGGAGCCGAATCAAGTGACAAGGCAATCGAGAAAGATAAAGAAAAGTACAGGTGAGATTCTTGTCGACCGGCGTGAGGCCAATCTCCGGGGATATACGGCGGAACCCTAATCACCCATGTTGTCGCTTTTTTAGTTGTGTATTTATCTTGAAGACCATGATTATCTATTATTATGTTGTTACTTACTTATGTTTGAGTATATGATAGAACAGTTCTCGGGGAATTGTGTTTGAATTTGTTATTTTGGAACTCATAAACATGTCGTACAACAGAGAGGTTATTCTGCCAAAAAGGCATCTTACAATGAATTTGAATGCAAAATTCAGTGGCAAAAACAAGGAGATTCATTAGCTCTTTATTTGATCAATACCCCGTTTGGGTCATTTGACACCAAAAAAGTACAAATTTTAGAGGAAATTATGCGTACTAACCATTAAAAATACAGATTCATTAAGGTTATGATTACTCCCAGTCTCCTAATTAGAATTCTTAGCTTCAGATAAGATACGTTTCTTAGCTTTTAATTAAGAAAAGTTAAGAACCATCTCATAAATAAGAATATAAGAGACGTCTCTTAGTCTCAAATTTTTTTTTTTTTTTTAAATGTCAAATCATGAGTTAGAAACCTCAAATAAGAGATCAGAGTTAATATGTTCTAAGTAACCAAAACCACTCTATCTCTTCCTTTCTCTCTCTTTCCTCTTTCAACAAATCCATTTCTATTTTTCTTTGTTATAGAGTAAATAAACCCTTGAATCAATCTCAATTTCATTATATATGTTTTTCTACATAAGCTAACAAAACTTTATGTAACGTCATTATTATATTTCTCATTGTGAGATTAGGAAATGAGTGAAAACAATTTTAGATGAGAAATAATAAATTTAAGTATTAAAATAATTTTACTAAAGTAAATAAAAAAACTTCATTATAGAGTTTTACGTTTTGTTTTAAGACATTTCAAAATTTTAACCAATTTTCATTTTGTAATTGTTTCTTATTATTAGTCTTAATAGAAATTGTAGGCTAGAGATGCATAGATAATAATTTCATTTTTATAAAACAGTTTTTTAATTGTTAAATTTATCAAAATATTAGAACACTACAAGAAAATAGGCTATTTCTGACGGGCATTCTGACCGAATTTTTTGTCGTCAGAAATTGTTGACGGATTTCTAACAGATTTTCAAAATGGTCAGAAATTTCTGACGGACCGACATTTGTCAAAAAACAGTCAGAAATTTCTGACCAAATTTGGTCGGTCCGAAAACCGTTAGAAATTTCTGACTAAATTTTAGCCATTTTGTTGCCGTTTGAAATCGGTCAGAAGTCCGTCAAATTTTTCTTTTAAAATTTCCCGACTGCAACTCGTCTCTTTCACATTTTCTCACTCTAAATCCAAAAATTCTATTACACAGAATGTTTTTCTCCAATCAAAACAAATATTTCAGGTCTTGGATAGATCAAAATCATCAAGATCCTTCAAGTGGACTTCTTACAAAGGAATTTTCACAAGGTCTTCAATAATTCATGTCATTTGCCTCATATCAAACAAGGACTTTGGAAACGGGCAAGATGTATTGTCCTTGTCCAATTTGTCAGAATCGTAGATTTCATTCTGTTGATGGTGTATGGAAGCACTTATATAGTAGAGGATTTATGGTGGGTTATAAAGTTTTGTATTCACATGGTGAAATTGATTTGATGGTGATTTCTGGTAGTACTAGTGTAGAACATAATTTGGATGAAGTAGGAGAACAACAAGGTGGTTTAGATGAACACATAGGTAGGTTCAAATGGTTGAAGATATACAAAAAGTGAAGGAACCAAACTATGAAGCACATAACTTTTTTGATATGTTAAATGCAGAAAATAGTCCGTTATATGATGGTTGTAGAAATGGTATTTCGCCTCAACTAGGATGATGTCTATTAAAACGAATTATAACTTAAGGAAGACTGCGTTGACGCGATAGCTGATTTTGTGAAAGATATATTGCCAGAAGATAATCTTTCACGAGCTAAATATTATGAGATACATAATTTGGTTTTTGGATTTTGTTTGCCCTATCAAATGATAGATGTTTGCATCGACAACTGTATGCTATACTGGAGAAGTGATGTTGATCGTACTAGTTGTCGATTCTGTCATAAACCACGGTTTCAAGAAACAAGGGGAAACACTAAAATTCTGTATAAGAGAATGTGGTACTTGCCAATTACTGACCGATTGAAGAGGTTATACCAATCTGAACGTACAACGGAAGCTATGAGATGGCATGGTGAACACATATCAGAAGGAGAAATTTCTCATCCATCAGATTCGAACGCATGGAAACATTTTCAGTCAATGTATCCTTCGTTTGCATTTGAGAAAAGAATTGTTTACCTTGGTTTAAGTACTGATAGATTCAGCCCGTTTGGAAGTCATGGGAGACAATATTCTCTTTGGCCGGTTATTGTAGCTCCATATAATTTGCCTCCATCTTTGTGCATGAAACGGGAGTTTCTCTTTCTCGCAATTTTAGTTCCTGGCCCTAACCATCCTAGAAGAGCTCTTGATGTGTTTTTATAGCCACTGATTTATGATTTGAAAATGTTATGGGAAGATGGAGTTGAAGTGTATGATATATCTTGTAGGAAGAATTTTATGATGCGTGCCGTGCTTATGTGGACCATAAGCGACTTCCCGGCATACATGATGTTATCTGGATGGACAACACATGGAAGATTAGCGTGTCCTTACTGTCAAGATAACACGGATGCATTTAAATTGAAGAATGGAAGGAAGTCGTGTTGGTTTGATTGTCATCGGCGATATCTACCGCCTGATAATCCGTAGCGTAGAAGCACCACATTGTTTACTAAGAACAAACAGGTGTTTGATGGTCCGCCACCAGAAATAGATGGAGATTATATCCTAACTCAGCTCAGAGATTTTGGTGCGGAGAAGACAGTTAAATGTGGTGGTAATGGGCATGAGCTAGTTGATGGCTCGGCGAATATCATAACTAGCATAAGAAAAATATTTTTTGGGATTTGCCGTATTGGAAGGATCATCTGCTAAGGCATAATCTAGATGTGATGCACATTGAGAATAATTTTTTTGACAACATCATGAATACCATTCTCAATGTGAAAAGAAAGACAAAAGACAACTTGAAATCTAGATTAGACTTGCCAGATATTTGTTCTCGTAGTTCTTTCCACATGGATGAGAGGGAAAAACTACCAATGCCAGTTTATCGGTTAGATGCAGCTTCAAAGCAAGAGTTCTTTGACTGGATTACTGATGTTGTCAAATTCTCAGATGGATATGCGTCTAACCTAAGGAACTGTGTCGCTAGACAAGAAGGAAAGTTTTCTGATTTGAAAAGTCATGACTGTCATGTCATGGTGCAGTGCCTTCTCCCATTTGATTTGCTGGCCTTCTTCCCCAACATGTACATGAAGCCATAGCAGGTACGTTTTGTTTACTTGATTTTTTATACCTTTTACATTTTATTCACAATTGACATAATTGTTATTTTGTTACAGGAATAGAAGCTTTCTTTCGAGATTTATGCTCGAGATCATTGACACCTGATGGGATACAAAAATTGCAAGGTAATCCTATGCAATCTTGCGAATATTTTCCACCATCTTTTTTTTTTTATGTTATGCAGCATCTTCCAATCCATCTTGCTCGAGAAGCAGCACTTGGAGGTCCAGTTCAATATCGGTGGATGTACGTGATTGAGCGTTCTATGTATGACTTGAAGAAGAAAGTGAAAAATTTAAGCCGGGTTGAGGGGTCTATCGTTGCACAAAACATCAATGAGGAAACATCACATTTCGCTTCTTACTACTTCGTCCCAGAAGTGCAGACTAAAAGTTGAAAACCTTCAAGATATGATGATGGAGGCCAGAGAGCAATTCATCCTGTCGAGGTTCCTAACATGTTTGCACAAATTGATCGATTAAGTGGAAGAGGAAAAAATCGAAGACTCACAGAGCAGGAGAAATTGCACTTGCATAAGTACATCTTGGCAAACTGAGAAGAAGTAATGGAATATGAAAGGTAGTTATAAGTTATCTTTTAGTATCATATATTAAACGCACATTTCCTAAATAAGATTCAAATTAATTATAAAATCATTTACATGATTTACATGGAGAAAATGAGGGATGAATATCCTTATTATACTGAAGACCAGCTTTCCGAACTTAAGGAAAAAGAGTTCACTAACTGGTTCAGATTCTATGTAAGTTTTCTCAGCCTCTAGCCTATTACTTATGAACCACCATATTTTTTGCACATTGTGCATAACTTACAACTAAAATATAACTATTATATAGGTCCACTACAAAAAAAAAGATTATTTAGCATCATTTATTTTCTATATTTACATTACTTATAAATGATGTAAACAAAATTTGCATCACTTAATTAAATGACTCTGAAAGTGGTGATACAAATAATTTGCATCATTTTATTAATAACTTATACAAATATTTATATTATTTACATCAGTTAATGTAAATGTTGTTAATATGTATCAATTGTAAAAAAATGATATTAACACATACATCAGTTTTTTAATGATGTTAGTAATAGTATCAGTAGAAATAAACGATTTCAACATTTATATGATTTATTAATAACTAAAATAAATTACTATGAAATTAATTTAATAATTGTATAATTTAATTAAAAAATATTATTAATTGTAAATAACTGACGTAAAATTTATTTCTAAAGATAAATAAATTAAAATATTTTATATTCATAATTTCCCATTAATAATACGAATACAAAGAAGTAAAACATTAAAATATATACATAAAAGCCCTAATAAAAACGAAAAAAAGAATGTACACCCAAAAAAAGACTGTACAGCAATCTATATAATAATAGTACACTTTTGAAGCTCCTCAGCGTGTCCACGTCAGCAAGTTTGTGGGCTCCGTACGTGTTATTAGGGAAAAAAAATGTATACCATTTTCTAAAATTGAATGTTATCGATGAGTGATGAAATGGCCCAGTGGTGTAAGTTGGTGATGAGAAGTTGGTACTGCGAGTGCGCGGATTCGAAACGCAGTGCTTGCATGTAATTTTTTTTTTTTTAATTTGGGCTTTTCAGGATACCTAAAAGCATAGGGAGATTCAGAATGATTTTTTTATGCTGGTTGTTAGGATACAAAATAGCTTAAGGATTTGAAACTTTATGAGACCATCTTAGATACTTTTATAAGAAAGGTTATCATGTTCTAACCTCTAATATCATTTTAATTCAGTTATAATCATCAAATAAAATAAAAACATATTTTTTCAATGATAAATATTTACCCCGAACCATTCAGATCGGTCATAAATCTCATATATATCACAATTAAAAATCTATATATATACAACATAATTTCAGAAATAAAATTAAACTAATAAACCCATGTCCTTTTTTGTCTTGTCTCCATTAAATTATTTTTTTACATGAAAGCACTAATAACAGTAATGCTCAATAAAATCACTAATAAAAGAAATGCTCGATAAAATCACTACGAAGATAAAATATGAAAATATTAACCCATATGAATTCGATGTTTATTCTCTTAGACTAATCAAGTTGTGTGACTTCTAATGTTTCATTCATCACCATTATAGATAAGTCAGATAAACAAATGTTAAAAAAAAACAGCAAAATCTCATACACAAAACTACACAACACATCAATAACGTATCCAACCCCCGCGCTTGCGCGGAGAATATGCATCTAGTTAATAAAATTGTGATGAGAGTTCTTCAACCGAGGTTTGGCGTCTTCTTCTTCTTTTTTTTCTTGTAGACTTCATCTTCTATACTTCTGGACATTCATGATGAGCCATTTTTCAGTAGAATACATTTACAACTGACCAGAATTAGTTTCCTTCCAACACATGCTTCTGCTGAAATCAATAGCGTATTACATAATCAAACCATCTGAACCCTTTCTCTGGAGATAAAGGAAAAGTCTGAAAACCATGTGTTTCTAGTATAATTTGTAATGGTTAGAAAATACCAGAAGAGAATGAACATCTTTGCCAAAAAAAACCAGAAGAAGAAGAAGAAGAAATAATGATACCTTAACAAACATCATCATATAAGGAACAATTCTTCATGCCACCATTGGGTAGCTAATGAGATGTCATCCTTACTCATTTTTAAAAAGATTGATTGCTTGTAGAACATTTGTTTCTAATAACAAGAAAACTGTTAACGAAGTCCTAAGCACTAGGGAGACGAAGTGGGGATTTAGATCATGGAAAAAGAATATGCTTTTGGATAAGAAAAAATTGTTAAGAATAAAACGCAATTAAACTAGAGTCACAAAAGAAAATACTAGCCACAAAATGTTAACTGCATCGTAATCTCTTTTTTTTTAAACCAATATTTTATATCATAACAAAATAAATAAGTGATAAAAATTAACATAAAATAATATCATTTTATTAAATTGATGTCAAGATAATATATAATTACATAATTTGTATTAGTATCAATTTTTTGTTGATGTAAGTTTTGTATCGAATCAATAAATGATGTTAACCAAAAAAAAAGTAAATACATCAATGATTTAAGTTATATAAATATATTTAATAATATCAGTTATGTTAAATTGATACAAATGAATAAAAAGAATATTATTTTATTGAATTGATGCAAAATAAATCAATAATAACATTACTTCTTATAATTGATGCTAAATTAGTTATATTTGTCTCATTTGTTAACAAGTAATTTAAAATAGAATCATTTAATTTTCTGATACAATTTAAGTGATTTAATCCACCTCTTTTTTGTAGTGGTCGGATTTCTTTTGAAAACAAAACCGAAAGTTGACCCATGGCTTGAGGAGTTGGCTACTGGTCCCCAATTTGTTGATGTATCCTACCCAATGTACTGCACGCATGCGTGGATATGCTTTTAAGTGTTTCCGCGAAAACAATACACAATCAACTGTAAATTATGGTATATCAGCTACATCTGGGGAAGTAATTTACTACGGTATCTTGCGTGAGATATTGGAGATTCACTATCCCGGGATCCTTAATTTAAGGTGTGTTGGCTTTGCTGCTGATTGGTAAAATCCGACCGTTGGATATGGTGTCCGGAAAGATGAATTTGGAGTAACATCAGTTCATTCCAGAAGAAGACTTCCAAACTATTATCCGTTCATTCTAGATTTACAACCAGATCAAGTTGCTTACTTTCGTTATCCTCGAGTGAGGAATAAACAAGACCCTTGAA
This sequence comes from Eruca vesicaria subsp. sativa, assembly GCA_932364175.1. Classification (NCBI taxonomy): domain Eukaryota; kingdom Viridiplantae; phylum Streptophyta; class Magnoliopsida; order Brassicales; family Brassicaceae; genus Eruca; species Eruca vesicaria. The sequence goes on from CAKOAT010084044.1 coordinate 26,674, forward strand.
TCGCCGTGACACCTGTTACAGCAAGGGGTAAAGTGCAAGGATTTTCTGATAAAGATTTGATGCAACAATAATCGAGCAATATTATAGGTGTTCACACATAATTGCAGTGCAAAGACGAGAGAGGAACGCGAGATTGAAATGGTAAGCTTTACCAACATTTATGATTTCCTAACTTATGCGTTAACATTGAATTGAAAATTTCTATGATGCTAGACTCCTGAAAATGGTGGTGTGCCACCATCATGGTTGGATTTGATGGAGGATATGCGCACCAATAAACAGACCGGTGAGGTGTAAGATCCTGTTGCTAGAGAATTTTTGGACACTTTGAAGAAGATGAAAGCAGAGAAAGAAGCACAACTCCAGCAGTCTCAGATGTGTGCAGTTGAAGGATCTAGAGCTTCAAACGTGATGTCCCGCGAAGAGATTAACCAGATGGTTTTTGAGGTATTTCACTGCAACTAATATTCTTTGATAGTCCTCTTATTATCTTTTTTATTATTATTAAATTTTTCTTTTGTGTTTGTAGAATATCCCAGTTAAGAAATGTCGTTGCTATGGTTTAGGCCGTGTTTCAGAGGGGATCTCCTCTAGTAACCAGGCAACCTTTTTTCCTCGGGAATTATGGATGTGATGGAACAGCTGAAGACAGATCTCGATGAAGAGCGGACAAAGCGACAGGCTTTGGAGGCAGAAATTCGTGCCGTCAGTGATTTCATCTCCCGGGTTTATCCTGAAGATTTCTCAGCTTCACAGCTGATATCACTCAAATGTTTAACCCTAAGAAGTGAATTACTCTCTCAAATAAGAGGTTCAGTTGTAGTACTTAGGGATCGAATCCACAGGGAACTAGGGAGCACAATAGATGTAATCCTAAATGATTATGCTAGGTTGATTAAGTAAAAATAGTAAATTGCAGTTTTGTAAGCAATGGTAAGTTGCTCAAAAGAATGGGTTTGGTTTAAAACAATAAAAGAAGGTAGTTAGATTCAAGGTTGCTATTTAGATAATTAGGATTATAATGCTATAGATATTTTAATGAATTGCTTGCAAGATATATGAGAACTTTGATTCTTAGACAGATCTAATAGCGGTCGCTAAATAGACTCATCCATTGATCTTATTGCCAGCAATATCGACCGATGTTTTGACAGCGATATCGGACGATATGGGTTGCTGTCGATCGATAACTCTATAGGAGTATCAATCGATATAGCATAAGATCGAATCGAAACTGTGTTCACCAAGATCATAGACCGGCTCTCGCACAACCCTAGAGGATCTAAGCTTATGCCAAATGATTTCAGGACAATGATTAACAAGTTAAATCACATCCATGATCATACTCTAGGTAGCTACTCTAGAGTAAGCATTAAGGTTCATTTGGATAATGAATATCAACAATTCAACAATCCATAGTTGGGGCTAATCCCTCATAACTATTTGAACCCTAAATCTAACAAAGAAATCTACTCAGACGTAGCTTAGAGATTCATAACAGCAAGGTAATAATAGAAACTCATAGATTAGAAGATTGAACTTTTGGTTCTTGGAACAACAAATCTCTTTGTGTGTTTCTTCTAAATCTAGAATTCTATAACCTTTAAGAAATTAAGATGAAAAGAAATACTTTATTGCTAAATACAGTATAGAATATAACGAAAGAATTCAAAAGTATGCAAAGCTTTTGAAGTACAAAAAGCACTAGAACAATAAAAGCATGTCTAGTGCTTTTTGTACTTCAAAAGCTTTGCATACTTTTGAAGTACAAAAAGTACTAGAACAATAAAAGCATGTCTAGCCAAACACATAGGAAAAAACTACAAATATGAGTTTCATTAGGTTAAAAACTCGCCAGGGGCATTATTGTAATATTGGGAAGATTTGGGCTTCAAGTCGGCCAAGTTAGAGTTGTTCTCCACGCATCATATCGATCGATGGTACATGGTGTACATCGATCGATGGAGTATCTCGACTTCATCTTCAATAGAAGCGTCATTGATCGATTACACAGGGTGTGTATCGATCGATATGTATCCTTGTTGTCTGATCTTCATAGTCATCTCGGAAAATTCTCCTTTAAGCTCCAAAAGGGCACGTAAATCATCACTTTACTCCAAAATGCTCCTGAACCTGAAAACATACCTAATAGACTCCAAAACATATATAAAACTTATAAAAACATATCAATACCATGGCTAAAAACGGGTCAAAATCATGGTATATCAACTCCCCTAGACTTAACCTTTTGCTTGTCCTCAAGCAAACTATTAGTCTCTTTTGGAAGAAGTTTTAAAAACAGTAGGGACTCAATAAAATCTTAGCTCTTAAATCATTGCTTCTACTTTGTTGCAAGCTACATCTCATATTACTAACTACAGAAGTACATTATACCATATCCTAGCTTAGCAACCAAACGCATCTGGCCAATCAACTTAAACAATCCTGTCTGACTATCCTCTCTACTGATTTCATTTATGCATAAAATAAAAGTGTAGGCTTTTCCTTGGGAGTATCGATCAAAGAACACTTGGATTCAACTCATACAAGTTTCAGGCATTCTCTTCCCGGTTCCTTTTCTCTCTTTATCCCCCTTCTCTGAATCCCAAACTTTTTTTCTTTTTTACATCAATCCCAATGAACAACTAATGTTCATCTTATTGATCCTTCAACTTTTATAGCTTTTTGACAAAGTGTAGGCGAATAGTGGGGTCATAGGTAATTTACCTCTCCCTCGCTTCCACAATGTGTGATCATTCCTTTGATTTAAAATAGTGGGGTCATGGGTAATGTACCTCCTCTCTGCCTCTTAGGAAATCATCTCAATCTTTTATTTTCTCTTTATGGGATGCCAAAGGAAGGAGAGAAGGAAACCAAAATTTTTGAGACTTTTACCTTCCAGACTTGCATGAGGATTCTGATCCCTTGTATACCAAGCCTCAAGACAAGCAATATATGTCAGGTTAGGTTGGAAATCAGCTTTGGTTCTTCCAAACAATCATGAAAAGTGTTGTCATAATCGGTGATCCACTTTAGCATCTATAGTACTTTCTGCAATCAACAATTCTAAGAATGGTGCTAAAGAGTAGTAAGATAAAAAGCAAAAGAATTTTTTTTTGAAATGTTTTTGTCCTTTTCTTGACTCAATAAAACCAATTTTTGAAAACTTTTTAAAGAGATCAAAAAGGTAAAGTAGCATCAGTAATTCACTCCCCCCCCCCCAGACTGAAATCATACACTGTCCTCAGTGTATAACTAGTCAGAGTTAGAGCATAAGAAATAATAAATGTATAACTGATATCGAAATTGTGAACGATATACCTGACCGATGTTCGTATCGATCGATGGTGAGTCACTTCCATCGATCGTCATGGATAGGGTTTTGTCGAGCGATGTAGACATGGTCTTATCGTTCGATAGAGGTAGTGATCATGTAGCTATGTGCATAAAAACAAATAAAAACGAAAGTAATAAGTAAAAATAAAATAAAACTAAGTAAGAAAATACCTAACAGTGGGTTACCTCCCACTCAGCGCTTGTTTAAAGTCATTTAGCTTGACTATGGAGGTATGGTGGCTAGTGAGGTGGGTTGCAGGTACTTGTTGGGAAACAAGTATCCTCCTTGTCTTATGATTCTTCAAACCATGAAGTTCGAAAGCTTCTTGTGGCTTTCTCACTTCTGGTCATACTAGCTTGCAAACCATGGACCTCATAGTGGATTCTCTGTAACCACTCCTCAATGCTTGATAAACTGCACTCATGTCGTCCAGCGTTGCTGTAGGTCTCCTATAGATCAGTACTCATTGGCATGGTGTTGAGGTTTTGGGTATGGTGCACAGGCGATAGGGTGGTATCGTTCGATCTCGGTGTAGTTTTGTCGATCGATGTGGAAGGATGTCCGTCGGTCGATGGGTGCAAAGGCTCGTCGATCGATGCAGATTGGGCAGGTTGGCTCGCGAGCTGGTTCTTGATGTTTTCGATGTCCTGCTGAATATTCTCCACTATGCACTTCAAATCTTAAACGCCACCTTGTGCCGGCCACCAAAATTTGTCTAGTGATCTATGTGCGTCCTCTCCACAGAATTCAATAGATCTGTAGATATCTCTTGTGATTTCTTCAAGTTCTTCTCTGGTACAGTAGTCTGGTGCGGGATTATCGATCGATGTGTTGGGTAGATCATCGAAGCTTCTGGAAGTGACTCTCGATAGGTGCTTCAAAGGTCGTGCCGGTCGATGCTGATGGTGCTGCATCGGTCGATGGCCGTCTCTGAGATTCAAGTTCTTTGCGAAGTGCATCCACCTCTTCTTGCAGGGGTTTTCTCTCTTTGCGAGCGAGGTCATTGCTAGACATGTTCCATAGTAGTTCTCCTTGAAGTCTCGAGATGGCTTTCTCATGTTCTAAGCTCAATCCTGCTTTCTCCCAGTTGTGTTCACTGGTTCTTTCATTCAGCATGTAGGTAACATCTGCTTGTGTGTAGAGCTTACAAACTGGAGTTCCTTTAGTGAACTGTTCAGCATGCTCCGGTATACAGATACAAGAGCGCTCAAACATTGTGGCTCTTTTAAGCAGCTTCTCAATATCTTCTTTGTAGACATGGATGATGTCACCATTGATGCTTCGTGCATAACCACTCTCATCTCTATAGACACCAAATCCGTCCTTCTTTTCCCAGAAGAAACGACGAACTCCGTGTTTGAAAGCTCTCTTCCCAAACTCGCGATGTATATCGATCGATGCTCTCTTCCAGGTATCGATCGATAAGCGTTGATTTGCTGGATCTGCTGAGTTGGAATGAAGGTTTTCTGCACCATCTTGCTCATGGAGTTGGTTTTGTTGGTGCTAATCGTCCTGGTAGATGGGTGGTTGTATGTAGGGACTGATTGGTCCATTGGCCATCTGAAGGATGTCTGCAACGTCTTCTTTGGATATTGGAATGATTCTTCCACCTAATGCTCGTGCATGACCTTCTGGATCCCTGAAAATACCATATTCATCCGAAATAGTAAAGTAAAATCGATTTTATGTGTTTTTACCTCGGATGGTGTAGATGCTGTATCGATCGATGGTAGAGCAGGTGCATCGGTTGATCTGTTGAGGAACATGTCGGTCGATGGCTGGTGCTCCGTGTCGGTGGATACGTGTGCTTCAGGTCGGATCGCTGATGGTAGTGGTGCTGTGTCTACTGCAAAACTCTCATTTTAACTGCTTGCCCAGCTTCCAATCGAGTAATCTCCGTCTCGTGGTTCGTGTGGGACATAGACTTGTGCGCAGTAAGGTTCGTCGCTCGTTGATTCAAAACATAGTTTGAGCGATCTGGGTTGGTGCATATCGGTCGATGGAGAAGGGTCTCTATCGGTCAATGGTCTGAAGATGAACGACGGGAGAGGAAGTCTGACTTCGTCTTCTCGAAGAAATCTATACTCGGTGGCTCGTTCCTCTTCATAATCTGCATCGTACTCCTCCTGAGTAGTGATGCTAGCTAGCTCAGGCATGTAATGATCGTTCTCCCAATCATTGGTGCCAAAATCGCTGTCTAGAAACTCTTCCTCGGTCTTCTGGAATAGCGTATCGATCAATGACCATGTGTAGCCATTGGTCGATTCGGGTCGGCTGGTATCGGTCGATGGTAGAAGACTGCCATCGGTCGATATGTCTGGATCGGTTTCATACTCGGCCATGGAATCATACTCGTGGGCACAGAAACATGTTGCTACGAGTGTTGGGTTCTTCATCCTTGGAAACTTGATGACTGGAACATGATTGTAGTAGGGTTGATGAGGGTTAGACATAGCTTGTTGGATTTGAGATCACAAATGGCTCCAACTGTGGCTAAGAAGGCTCTTCCAAGTAGTAGAGAAGTCTTGAAGTTTTGCTTGTTGGCCAGGACATGGAAGTATGTAGGAATTAGGGCATCTCCAATCTTTACCTCAAGGTTTCTAACTATTCCTCCAGAGTTCTGCTGAGAACAATCAACAAAGATGAAGGATTCCTAGTAGGCTCGATCTTCAGACCTAGCTGGTCTGCCATAAGCTTGGGTAGGATGCTGACTCCAGATCCTGTCTCACATATGGCACGAGGGAACTCAACACCTCTGATGGAGCAGAGTATTGTGAACTTCCCTGGATCGCTCTTCTTCTCCAGTGTGAACTTCTGCTTGACACTGTCTCTAACTTGGTTAAACATTCTCTTGATGTCTTCTTCGGTTTCTCTGGTTTCTCTGAAAAACATCCACAATTTGTGTGCAAAGTAGGCTTCTTCAAAAGGTTTCTCTCTAGGTATTCTTAGAACTCTTTTTCTGAAGCTTGACAATTCCTTCTCATTAGCTTCCCTTTTATAAGGCTTCGGTATCTTCTCTTTCCTTTTTCTGAGAACTCTTCCATGGTTTTCCTTTTCTATCTCCATAGACTCAAAGATATCCGTGGGTCTCTCTAAGATGGCTTTCTGAGGGCTTCTAGTAGTGTAATACTGCTCCCGGAATGCGTCAATACGTGAACCATCTATCTTAGGGAGTTGCACTCGGCAATGGGGTACCGTGTATCGGGCGACACTGATTGGAGTGCGTCGGTAGCATGGTCTTCCTTTCGATCGATAGGAGGGTAATCATGTCGGTCGATGTCTTGCGGATCGATCTTGACAGGGACGGGCGGATGTGGGTGACGTGCTGTGAATCGTGAGGCATAGTCTTGACGGTACTGCACTCGTACGGGTACTCGTCTAAGTCCATCGATCGACACTCATCAAAGTCAATCGATCGATGTACATGGGATCGTATCGGTCGATGTTCACGAGGTGATATCGATCGATAGTAGTCGCGAACGAAGTCTCTCTCATCATCAGATTGCTGAATCTCTGCTACTACCTCTTGCAAAAAATCATCATCCAAGATTGCATTGATGTTATTGTTGTTGGCAAGCTCCTGCTTCTTTAGGACGTCTACTGTCTGAAACACCTGAGTCTCCAGCTTCTTCATATGGGTGTTTAAAGCATCTAGCTTTGTTTGGAGGGTGTTGTAGACAGAGTCAATCTTCCCATTGAAGTCTGTCTGGAGTTTCTGCTGACTCTCAAGGACCTTGTCAAGCATCTCCTCTAGTTTAGTATCTTGGGTGGGTGGGTGTGGGTTGGAGTAGAATGAATTCCCATAGCTCATGTTGTTGCTGGGGTTGCTGCTGCTGAAGGTGTTAGGCTTCTGTGAATTCTGGTTGAAGTTGCTTCTCTGACCTGTGTAGTTTTTGTATCCTCCTTGGTTATCAGATCTCTGAAAACCTGCTCCACTGACCCAGTTCACATCTTCTTCTATATAATCTTCACATGCAGTCTCTGCATCCTCCACTAAACAGATCTGCTTATTTAGTAAATTCTGAATGGTATCCAGCTGTGCTTGTTGATGTATTCCTTCCCAAGAAATGATGTGGCTTTTGTCTTCATGAAGTTCTTTGTGCTGTTGCTGGAAGCTAAGTTATCTATTAACATCACAGCCTCTTGTGGATTCCTGGTGTTGAAGTTGCCATCACTAGATGTATCAAGAGCTCTCTGATAATCCAATGTGATGCCTCTGTAGAAAGTGCAAAGAAGTTGCACTTTGTTGAATTCGTGGTGTGGGCAATCTCTTTTGTAGGACTTGAATCTGTTCCATGCATCTTTGAATGACTCTTTAGGATTCTGAGTGAAAGTAGCAATCTTTCTACTCCATTCTTCAGCGCGTGACTCATCAAAGAAGTTACGCAGGAATGCGTTTTTGATGTCACTCCAGGTTGTGAGAGAACCTGATGGTAGTTGTTTCAGGCACTGCAAAGCTTCTCTAGATAGAGAATATTTGAAAAGCTTGTAGAGAAGATAGTCTTGAGGAACACCATTAGATTTGATGACGGTTATGAGATCCTCGAACCTCTCTAGATGGTCCATAGGATGCTCATTGGACAACCCACAAAATGGTATTTGTCCTACAAGGGTGTAGTACTGCGGCTTAAGCTCGAAATCTTCTCTCTAAATAGCAGGAGGGCGGATGGCTGATCGGTTGAATAGAACTAATCTGGACGGTTGTAGTCAGCCAAAGATCTAGCTTGGTTAGCCTCTTCTACAGGTTGAATGATGTCTGTAGGTGCATTTTCTTGCTCAGGTATGATCTCCTTCTGAGCGTTCAACTTCTGACCTGCTGCATTACGCAGGTGACCATCTCGATCACACAAGGCTCCATTCTCATTGGTTGTGAGAATAATAGGCGCTACCATGTCTCGCCGGTTAGTATCGATCGATGTAAGGTGAGGTATATCGATCGATGTCGAATGAAAGGTATAAGTCGACGAACGGTTGTTGATGTCGAGCGATGTGACGGTGAGAGTATCGGTCGACGTTGAAGATATCTCGGTCGACTGTGGTAGGCAAGTATCGGTCAACAGGGATGTGTTGTTGTTGATCGATGAGGAGCGGTAGGTCTTTGTGGATGCTACGTTCCAAGCTGTGAGGGTCTTCTGAGTACAAAAGGTGTTTGTTCTTGTTGTTCTAGTACTGCTGGGCATGTACCTGAAAAAGACAAGAAATTTTTTTTGGTGTCAGAAGATAATTAAACAATAAAGAAAAATAACCAAGACCTAATCAGATTAAATCTAATGGCTATCAAAATTCCCCGGCAACGGCGCCTAATTTGATATCACTCAAATGTTTAACCCTAAGAACTGAATTACTCTCTCAAATAAGAGGTTCAGTTGTAGTACTTAGGGATCGAATCCACAGGGAACTAGAGACCCCAATAAATGTAATCCTAAATGATTATGCTAGGTTGATTAAGTAAAAATAGTAAATTGCAGTTTGTAAGCAATGGTAAGTTTCTCAAAAGAATGGTTTTTGGTTTAAAAAAATAAAAGAAAGTAGTTAGATTCAAGGTTGCTATTCAGATAATTAGGATTATAATGATATAGATGTTTTAATGAATTGCTTGCAAGATAGATGAGAACTTTGATTCTTAGACAGATCTAATAGCGGTCGCTAATTAGACTCATCCATTGATCTTATTGCCAGCAATATCGACCGATGTTTTGACAGCAATATCGGACGATATGGGTTGCTGTCGATCGATAACTCTATAGGAGTATCGATCGATATAGCATAAGATCGAATCGAAACTGTCTTCACCAAGATCACATACCGGCTCTCGCACAACCCTAGAGGATCTAAGTTTATGCCAAATGATTTCAGGACAATGATTAATAAGTTAAATCACATCCATGATCATACTTTAGGTAGCTATTCTAGAGTAAGCATTAAGGTTCATTTGGATAATGAATATCAACAATTCAACATTCCATAATTGGGGCTAATCCCTCATAACTATGTGAACCCTAAATATAACAAAGAAATCTACTCAGACATAGCTGAGAGATTCATAACAGCAAGGTAATAATAGAAACTCATAGATTAGAAGATTGAACTTTTGGATCTTGGAACAAAAAATCTCTTTGTGTATTTCTTCTAAATCTAGAATTCTATAACCTTTAAGAAATTAAGATGAAAAGAAATACTTTATTGCTAAGTATAAAATAAAACAAAAGAATTCAAAAGTATGCAAAGCTTTTGAAGTACAAAAAGCACTAGAACAATAAAAGCATGTCTAGCCAAACACATAGGCAAAAACTATAAATATGAGTTCTATTAGGTTAAAAACTCGTCAAGGGCATTATTGTAATATTGGGAAGACTTGGGCTTCAAGTCAGCCAAGTTGGACTTGTTCTCCACGCATCATATCGATCGATGGTAAATGGTGTACATCGATCGATGGAGTATCTCGACTTCATCTTCAATAGAAGCGTCATCGATCGATTACACAGGGTGTGTATCGATCGATATGTATCCTTGTTGTCTGATCTTCATAGTCATCTCGGAAAACTCTCATTTAAGCTCCAAAATGGCACCTAAATCATCACTTTACTCCAAAATGCTCATGAACCTGAAAACATACATAATAGACTCCAAAACATATATAAAACTTATAAAAACATATCAATACCATGGCTAAAAACGGGTCAAAATCATAGTATATCAACAACCCTTCTCAGCTTCACAGCTCGAGTAATGTATTTCAAAAATCTTATGTTTCTTATGTTTTTTTCGACACTCTTATGTATTATTAACCAGGTTATGTTTTCTTAAGATAGTGTAAACTCTATTTTAATTATCTAAACTTCTGTGTATTAAAATTTTCTTATTTATTTTAATTTTTAATTTCATATAATATAGTACAGAAAGAATTTTTATATTAAAAAAACATTATTAAATTTCTAACGGAAGAAAAAGTGAGAAAATTCTGCTTGTCAAGCCATTAGAAATTTCTACATGCCACTGTTGTCAAAATATTTTGACAACGAAATCCATCAAAAAAATTTTGACTTCTTTACCGTCAGAAAATTGTGACCGTTTTGTCCGTCAGAAGGTTCTAACAATTGTGTACGTCAGAAAAAATTGACGGTTAGTTTGTCGGAAATTTCTGACGGTTTCTCAGTTAGAAATTTTTGACTAAAAAAAGCAAGACAGAAATCGGTTGGAAATTTTAACTGATTTTTAACCGATTTGAAATTTCCGACGAAATAGAATTGACGGTCATTTCCATCAAAAATCGGTTAAACAGACCATTTCCAATCATTTTCTAATGGATTTGCCCGTCAGAAACGATTATTTTCCTTGTAGTGGAAGAAATATATGAGATTTAATGAAAATCAATTATGAGTGTTAATAAGCTATTTTTTAGTGAGCAAGTTCGCTCTCCATTTAAAATTTCACTCTACATTTAACTCATTTAAGAATATTAACACTACAATAATTGAATCGTGATTTGTAGGATAAGGAATGGAAGTCTCTCAGGACTAAGATGGTCTATTTTAATCCCATCACTAGAGTAATTTTCTCATTTGCATGAAAAGCCAGAAAAGTATGTTATCTGAAAAACTAAAAAGCTATAAAGCGCAGATGAGTATGTTTCAACAAAATTAGCAAAGAAACAAGAATAGTGTGTTGCATGTTCTTTCGCAATGCTTTTGGGGTTAATCACTTCCACGAAGTTTCCATTATAATCTCTGTCTTTCTTCTCAAAAAAGAAGAAAAACAAATCTGTGCATTGAATCAGTTATAAACGCGTACAGGTTTTTAGCAACGACTCTTCGACATGAGAAGGGTTTAGTTATATTTACAAGCCGAATTATTAAGTCGAATTAAATCACTAATTATCAATTTTATGATTTAATTCTTTAATTATTATGCTATGATTTATATGATAAGAACAAATTCAATCATTGGGGGTATCACATTGCAATTAAGCTACGGTTGCAGTTTTATTTGTTTTCCGTTGGATATAATCATATAAATATAAATGTTTGACGTTAATACTTTAAATTGAAATACTGCTTATCATTTTAGTTTTCGAAATTATACATAAGAACAATTATAAATGCGTCTAATTGTAATATAACTAACGAGAATAATTTTTTTGTCAACAACTAACAAGAATCATTAGAGTTAGAATCTAATGATGATTATTATAAAATAGTAATAATAGTTAATAAGATTAGTTGGTAGTTGGTATAATTATATAAATGATATTTGCCAGGATTTTTTGACACGGTTTTGGTTTGGTTTACAGACCCAACTAATTGGACAGAACATGCGCTTACGTCCATTGTCTTCTACAATATTTTTATTTATTATTTATAGAAAAATAATTGAAATCTACGTAAACACTGATAGAGTAATTGACATTTCCAGACGCCAAAGCTAAAGGATCATGACTAGTAATCATTCTTATGCGAAATATAGAACGTTTGGGTTGTTGATTAAAAGTATAATCTATTCGGATATTCCCATGATAGCAAATACAACTAATAGTTAACATCAATAAGATTCATTAAACCTTTTAAAAAAGTCAATAAGATATATTACAGGTTTTGTTATTATTACGGCGACTTCTGCTAAATGGCCTTTCTAAGCTGAAAACAATATTTAACCTCAACAATCTATATCGAATTTTCCGTTCGAAGTCATTGTAAAATAAATTAAGCTACTCATATAAAATTTCAACTAAAATATTTTGGTCCTGCAATTCAAGCGGTCTTTGTTCACCAAGCCATGTGTGACAGATTAAGCACATGCCAAGGGATCCTTGATATCCTTAACAAATGAAAACACATTATGATAAAATCAGTTGGTTATTCTAATTAAAAATACTAATTTAATTTAGCTAAATGATTTATCCTAGCATTCGAGTTCACCAAAATCGATTTATTTGCATCATTTGGAGAAGCGCTTTAGCACTATGTGGTACGATTTCCAAGAGAACGGAGTTTTTTTCCCACCAGATTTATACATCCACACGTATTGAATTATTTCTAACATAATGTAGATGAAATCATCCATAATGTATTTCATGTAAAATTATTTATCATAAACGTGGTACAGGTAAGTATGCCAGTCGTAGTCGTCAGATTTATCCACAGTATATATCTGTTAAAAATCTGTGTATTTTGCTTAGCTTAATCACCTGTAACCTAGGGTTTCATGTTTCTCCGATGTACCCCGGAAAGTTGTATTGTTCCGATCAGTACCGGCTTAGAGGGAGTGCTGAGGGTGCTTCAGCACATGGCCCACTCTCTTTCTATCACATTTCTTTTACTAGTTAGGACCCTAAATTTGAGAATTTGTAAAATAAGCTATAAATTTTAATAATCATGTAACAACTTTCCCAAAATATTGATTAGGCTCAGGGTCCAATATCGAATTGAGCCGCCCTGGTTCCGATGCCCTCGAGGGATGAAATGTAATTAAAACGTATAACATAAACATCAACAGTTTCTAATGACGATTTAAAGTGACATTGAAAATGGTTATTTTGATCGCACCACAGTTAGTGTAACTACGTAATTCCTACTAAAATATACCGCAATGAAAACATCAATTGTATTGTGGTTCAACAGTTATGCCTTCAAAAGGTCTAACCGCTTTCTCACCATTTCAAACCTAAAATAAAAGAAGCAACCAACTTAGCAGCCTTACTGTAGGAGTCAATTATTTCTGCCTCTCTCTCCTCCACCTTATTTATATACCACAATGGCTTCATGAATTCCAAGTCGGAGCACACAGAAAACAATAGAAGAAAGGTTTTTTTTTCTTGGGCATATCCCAAGTTTCCTTTTTTCTTTCTTTCCTTATTGTTTTTTTGTGGGTATAAATCCACAAGAAGAAAAAGCTCTTTTTCTAAAACTCCATCAAAGTTGATTGCAAATGGGAAACTGTTTAGTTGGAAAGAAAATTGCAAATGTTGCTGAAGAAGATGATCGATGTGAAGAAGTGATAGCTAAGAAAGATCACAAAGGGAAAGATCGCAAAGTGAAGATTGTTATAACGAGAGATGAGTTAGAGAAACTCATACTTTTCCAGCTTAACGCAGACGGTGCAGCTAAAGGAGGAGATGCCACGTTGGCTTCTTTTGGAGATTTTCTAAAAGAACTTGAGGCAGAGAGAATGGCCGGAGAAGCTGCGGCTGCAGCGGCAGAGGAAGAGAAGTCCCGCCGAAGATTATGTCGGAGGTGGAGACCGTCGTTGGAGAGTGTCATTGAATGGCCTGAAGCAGTATAGTACTCTTTATTTTATTTTATTTTATTTTATTTTATTTTCCTGTTATTCAATGTTTTCAAATTTTTTTTTTCTACTAAAAGAAAAGGATTTTCTTTTTGGAAATTTACTTTTGCCTGTTTTTTCTATACGACTTTTTTCCCGAGATGTTTTTTTGCATCTAAGATCTTGGGTTTTTGAAATGGGCAATCGTGTATTACCAAAAGAACTATCCAAAAAAAAATGATTTCTTTGTTTTGTTTGCATTTGTAATTTTATGTGTGTCGTCACTAATAAAGTTCATAGCTCTGAGGGTAATCGTTGGCTTTTAAGTTTGTCTTCCTCCCATGTGTAATAATGTAATATTGTCATGTGCTTCTCTTTGTGTTTTATATGTCCTTTAAAAGATGTTTTCCTTCAGTTCAGAAACAAAAAAAAAATGTTTTCCCTCTTATAATTATTTTTGGAACTCGTTTGGATCAGTTGTATGGCAATGTTAAAAGGTAGAGAAATAAATTCCCATTCGATATATTCTTAAATAATTTCAAATTTTGTAGGATAAATTGAATAATTTCAGTTTTTAATAGGTAATACATAGTAAACTAGCATACCAGTATCGTTGGATCTCACAAGAAAAAAGATGAGAAATTCAAGAATCTCCAAAGCAAATTTTTTTTTAAAAAAAGATGTGTATACATTTTTTTGGGTCAAAAAAAGATGTGTATACATTAGTGGTGGGACGGATCCGGATATCCAGAAAATTTGAAGTATCCGAATCCGGATCCGAATTTGTCGGATCCGTGATTTTAGTATCTGGATTTGAATTTGTGTCTTCCGGATATCCGGACTTGGATATCCATCTAGATATTGTGATATCCGTGGGTATCCGGATTCAGATCCGTAAAAATAATTAATTTAAAAAAAAAAACCAAAAATTTGAAAAATAATACAAAAAATAAATATTTAAGCATAATTTATGAATATAGATATATGACATATAATATTATTAATATAAAAGTAGAATATTATTAAACTTATTTTATGTATAAATATTAATATATCAGATATAATTAATAATAAAATAAAAAATTTAATACCTTTTTAAAAATACGGATTCGAATCCGGATATTCGGACCTAAAAGTTAAGATATCGGAATCCGGATTCGATTTGCACGGATCCGAGATTTTACTATCCGGATTTAGATCCGGGCATCCCCGGATATCCTAATTTCGGAGCAGATCCGGAGCGTATTTTAGATCGAATTCGGACTCCAGATAAAAGTTCCAGCCCTAGTATACATAGAGACATGAGTAATGGTTACTAACATTGACAACATTAATGGTTTATCATATTATTGAGCACTTCAACAAATTTAACTTATGATTTAAGGGACTTTTTCTATAATAATTTTGTGACATTTTTTTTAATATTCTTTGACCCTCCCTTTGTTTTGGTATAAAAATGCTTTTAACATTTTATCGGGAATTTAAATATTGTAAATAGTTTTTTCCAATAAAATTGAACACATGTAGCACTAATAATGCAATCCTTTTATTATTGGACTAACTCGACGTTGGTTGAATCCTCCTTAATGTGTTCAATACTCATGAGTATTGAGGTTTTAACAGAGAGTTTCACTATAATGTCTATTCAAAATGATATTAGCGAATCAACACATCCAATGTCAAAGATAATGAAAAAAATGATTTCCGAGTTAAACACATGTTTCATATCAATTGCAATTATGAAGATTAAAGTAGATTCAACATTCTAACTGAATTAAAAGCAGTTATGGTTTTTGCCTCAGTTATAATAGTATATATATTATATTAAAACAGAAGTCACAACTCAGTTCCTGTGTGATTTTGTAAGTTGGGTCATCTCCTAAATAATTGTTTAATAACTTTTTTTATTTATATAAAAATTAATAATAGTATGGGTGTGTTTTAGTTTTTCTTTCCCTGCACAACTAATTAAGAGCATATTTAATAAACTATTTTCCTGATTTCATTCTTTTTTAAAAATTTTAACGTCTGATATTAATTTTGTTGATTTAATGCTAGCTAAAATATAACCATGGTTTTATTAAGTGGATCCTTATAAAACGTATATTTTCAGTGTTCAAGATCACTATATAAATATCATTTATATAGCTTTTTAGATCATAAAACATTATTAAATCAAATAAGGGGACAAATATGCAGTAACATAGTTTATAATGTTCTTAAATTTTGAATATTCAGTACGGATTGATATATATATCTTTCATAATATTTTATTCTACTCTTATATTTTTAGACTAAATTAATCGGCACATACACAGTGATATATAAACTTAAATAATTTATGTCAACTAAGAATAATTTATGATGAATAAGTTAATTTCTTATTTTGGAACATTTGGACTGATCACTTGTAGAAAAATATATATTTGATATTTTAGTAGTTTATTTATTTATATAACTTTGTTTGTGTAGTAATTTCATAATAAGATAATGTTTAATTTATATTATGTAGGAATTGTGCTGGGTTATTGTTGGGCCCGAATGTGGCTCGTTAGCTGAAATAATGGGCTCAAATGATAACAATCGTTAATAGGATATTACAAGCCCGTTAGTAATCTATCCCTCGAAGAAGAACTGAATAAAAGTCGGAACCTGTTTGTTAATGGAAAAATCATTAACAAAACAGGTCACGGAAAAAAGCTCCGGACCTCGTTTACAAACAGCTAACTAGAAACAGCTCAGGTTGGACACATAAGACCTGGTAAAGAGGAGGCTGTTACAAATCCCACAACTTACGGAGGCAATATCGGAGGTTCATCGGGAGAAGTTAAACGTGACCTAGGGCTATTTAAAGGGGGGAGAGATGAAGAAGAAGGGGGGATTCATTCATTTTCAACCAATTTTCGCATATATTATTACTCACAAATCATTCAGCTGTTTCTTTGTAATCATCGGAATCATCTTTGTAACCTTTATTCATCAATACAATCATAATTCATTCTCTAAGTTCTAACGGGATTCAGCCCACGTTATCTTTTCTCCAATCTAAACCTGATCTAAATTAGGAAGTGAGTTTTATCCCTCACATTTTGGCGCCGTCTGAGGGGACAAGATAATCGAATCCCTTACTCTGTAACTTGAGAATGGATCCATCCAACCAAGCAACAAAACCATCTATCCCCGACCCCGTGATCCAGATCGACAGCTCACTAAACGGAAGAGACTCCAGTCTCCAGGTCCTAGAGCCTCGACACGCCGGTCACCGATCTGAGAAACAGCCTCCGGCTAGTGCTCAACCGAACCAGACCACCACTAGAATAACTAACCCAAGGTCCTCCAGTGGAAACAGCTCCGGGGTAACAGCCCCCAAGAACCCTCAGCGTCAACCCGCTCCGAATCAATCGGAGGCTCAGCTATCTGAGATCCGTCGAATGATGGTGCAGTTAGTAGACAGAGCTCAAGAGAATGAGCGCACGTTGCAACAGCTAACTGCTCAGCAGCAACGATTTGAAGAGCACTGCTCCAGATAGGCAGGGATCTGTTCTCCAGACACCCTATGCTGGAATAGCTCCCGCATTTAAGCCACCTGTAACTAGTGCTATGGGAAGTAACGTAGCGACAACCAGCTCTATGCTCGATCGGGTTACTGACCAGAGCACACGCTTGCCACCTCCTCCACCTGTTTTCAGGTCCGGAGAAGGAATATCCTTTCCTTCTGGGGGCATAACATCGGCTTCGGCTTATCGGACTGGGAATGTAACCCTGAATCTGGGAGCTCATTAAAGGGCGGAAGCTGACCCCGCATCTCAACCCACTGGTGACACTCATCAAAATAACCCAAGAGCTAGTGAGCAATTTAGCCAGGCGGCTGCCTGGAAGAATGACCAAAATCGACTCCATCAGGAACCTGTTCGTCAGGTACCTAATAATGACCCAATTGTCCTTCCTCTAGAGGGACCTATGGCTATTCGCAGATATATGGAGCAAACTCATGCACCTCTCCAAAAGTTGAATGCTCAAGTTCACAAAGCGACGAGCTCAGCTCCCGAAATTGAGAGTTTGATTGAGGAAACCCGTGGAACCCCATTCACGGACAGAATCGCTAGCTCTTACATAAGAGATACCCGAAAAATTAGGATCCCCGAATACGACGGGACCTCAGATCCTACAGCTCATTTGAGAGCCTTCCGATTAGCTTCGTGAAAGCTCACTTCACGAGAGAAGAATGCGAGGCAGGTTACTGCAGAACATTCGCCGAAAACCTGGTCGGAACAGCTCTCGAATGGTTTTCGAGCCTTGAGCCGAACTCGATAGACAACTTCGACCAGCTCACCAACGCCTTCATGAAGCAGTACTCGACCCATATCCTAAAACAAGCTTCCGAGGCCGACCTCTGGAAAATTAGACAAGGAATGGGAGACTCATTACGAGTCTATATCGAAAAAATTCAGAGCAGTGAGAACTAAGCTCTCGAATCCATAACGATCAAGTTGCCATCGAAGCCCTTAGAAGAGGCCTCTGGTACAAATCGGAATTCTGGTCCGAGCTAACGCTCAATCATCCTCCAACTATCGATGATGCCCTTCACAAAGCATCTAGATATATTACCTTGGAAGAGGAAATAGCTGCACTAGATAAAATCCATAAGAAATCTCAAAGTCACCCGAAAGGTGAAACCTCGGAAGCAAAGGGATCTTCTAGAAAAGGGAGCTCCCGGAATAATCAGACCCAAGGAGATCATTCTTATGCAGTCGAAGAAGTCCAACAGGAAAAACCTTTTGCCGCGGCAAGCAAAAACCCCTAGTCAAAGGGCTGCGATGAGAACAAACATTGCTTTTATCACGATCGAAAAGGACACTAAACCGAGGAATGTTGGGACCTCCAACGACGTGGAACTCAAAAAACCACCACCCTACCAGAAAAGAGGTCCCAGAGATACCTCTCTGAAACGCGAAAGGTCACCTGAGAAGGAGACAGACTCGCCACCGCCAGCTCCAAGAAAAGAGTAGACATGATTCTTGGGAAATTTCCCCAGGGAAAAAGTCTACAAATCGAGGCCCTTCTGAGCAAACCACCACCTCAATCGAGCCCCAGTTCGAGGGTGGATTATATCCTCGGAGGTTCCGATATATGTCAAGACTCCGTTAATTCCATCAAAAGTCACGTACGGAAGGCTGTGTCCAATACTCAGTCTAAGCCTCCCAACCCTGAATCCAACACTAAGATTTCTTTTTGGGAGAGCGAGACATCAGACCTCAATAGACCTCACGATGTTGCTTTAATCGTCACCCTGAACATCGCAGGCTACGAAGTGCCTAAGCTGATGGTAGACACCGGGAGCTCTGTCGACCTTATTTTCTATAACGCCCTGAAAGGGATGGAAATAAATGACTATGAAATTATTGGTCAGAAAGCTAACCTCATAGGCTTCTCCGGAGAAACAGTTACCTCCCTGGGAACCATCAAGCTTCCTGTCATAGCTGGAGGAATCATGAAAATGACCAATTTCGTAGTTATTGACAGAACTTCTCCATTTCACGCAATCCTAGGCAGACCCTGGATCCATAAGATGAAAGCAGTAGCTTCCACTTATCACCAATGCGTGAAATTTCCCGACACCTGAAGAAATAATCACCGTAGGAGGTAGCTAGGAAATCTCCAGGATCTGCTACTTGGGGGGATTCAGAATCCTCAAGGAATCATCCCAATAGCAATTACATATCCAGGAAGGTCGAGAGATGCAACAGAATATTCGAGGTCCCCCTAGGAACCTAACCGAACGAGTTGGCATCGACGATTCTGATCCTGAGAAACAAGTGAACATCGAATCAGAGCTACCTCTCGAAACTAAAAAGGAGTTAATCGACTTCCTGAAAAGCAACGTCAAAACATTTGCATGGACCACCAGCGACATGAAGGGTATAGACCCAAACGTCACCACTCACAAGCTCAATGTAGATCCTACTTTCAAACTGATCAAACAAAAACGTCGAAAGCTAGGCCTCGAAAAAGCTCAAACCGTCAACGACGAAGTAGATCGACTCACAAAAGCAGGGTCAATCCGAGAAGTACTTTACCCCGATTGGCTGGCTAACCCCGTAATAGTGAAAAAGAAAAACGGGAAGTGGAGAATTTTTGTAAACTTCACCGACCTAAACAAGGCTTGCCCTAAAGATAGCTTCCCGTTACCTCACATCGATCGCCTCGTTGAGGCAACAGCTGGCCATCAGCTCTTGTCCTTTATGGATGCCTTCTCGGGATATAATCAAATCACGATGAATCCTGAAGATCAAGAAAAAACTGCGTTCATAACCAAATGCGGGACCTGCTGTTACAAGGTAATGCCATTCGGATTAAAAAACGCGGGAGCTACCTACCAAAGGCTTGTGAACAAAATGTTCGCCGGACAGCTCGGAAAAACCATGGAGGTATATATCGATGATATGTTGGTTAAATCCTCAGCTGGGGAAAATCACATCTCCCATCTAAAAGAATGCTTTGATATCCTCAACAAATACGATATGAAACTAAACCCCGCAAAATGCACCTTCAGAGTGCCCTCGGGCGAATTTCTCGGTTACCTCGTAACCGAGAGAGGTATCGAAGCCAACCCGAAACAGATAGCAACCTTCCTGGAAATGCCGTCACCTAAGATAACCAGGGAGGTACAAAGACTGACTGGACGAATCGCCGCTTTGAACCGATTTATATCTAAATCCACCGATAAATGCCTCCCGTTCTACAAACTTCTAAAAAACAACAAGAAGTTTCTATGGGACGAGAAATGCGAGGAAGCCTTCAAACAATTGAAAGCATACCTCTCCGAGCCCCCGATCCTATCCAAACCAGTAACAGGAGAACCCCTGTACCTATACCTCGCCGTATCAACTGCCGCAGTTAGCGGCGTGCTGGTACGAGAGGAGCAAAACGAGCAAAGACATGTCTATTACACAAGCAAAAGTCTGATAGACGCCGAAACTAGATACCCTACCATGGAAAAATTAGCTCTGGCAGTCGTAACAGCTGCCAAAAAAACTACGACCTTATTTCCAATCACACTCGATCGTGGTAATGACCTCGCAACCAATACGCACGATTCTGCACAGTCCTAGCCAATCATGAAGACTAGCTAAGTGGGCCATAGAACTCAGCGAATACGACATCGAGTATAGACCCCGAGCAGCCATAAAAGCTCAGGTCCTCGCCGATTTTATCGTCGAGCTATCGTCTGAACAACTAGACCCGAGAGTTGAAGCTCCGGAATGGAGCCTGTATGTCGACGGAGCCTCATCAAAACAAGGTTCCGGGAACGGTCTAAGGCTGACCTCTTCAGTCGGAGAAACCATCGAACAATCCTACAGGCTCGGATTCAACGCTTCAAATAATGACGCCGAATATGAAGCGCTAATCGCCGGATTGAGACTTGCCCTAAGCCTCGGAATCCGAGAGCTAAATGCCTACAGTGACTCACAACTGGCAGCTAGCCAGTTCCATGGGGAATACGAAACAAGGGACGAAAGAATGGGGGCATACCTCGAAGTCGTACAAAGCCTCACTAAACAGTTCAGCAAGTTCGAGCTAACAAGAATCCCACGAGGAGAGAACTCCTCGGCCGATGCGTTGGCTGCATTAGCATCCACATCAGACCCCCTAGTAAAACGAACTATACCCGTAAAGGGAATCGAAAAAACAAGCATCGTCATAGCTACCAAAGCCGAGATCGATAGCAAACCGAAAGAGCAAACGGAAGGTAACTGCTCCGAGTCAGCAGCAACCCAAGTTCTAACAACATTCTGGTTCCCAAAAACCAAAACTCGCAAATTCAAAAAGCACACCTCCGGGGGCACAACCCAGCCTCCAAGCCCGCTTGTCTTCAGAGTAAACACTCGCAGGACGAGATATTCCCCTGAACCCGGAACTTCAACCGGAGACACGATCCCGACCCCGGAAATTAACGACATACGTGAAGATATTCCTCCAGACTCAGGCTCCAGCGAACCTAACCAAAGGAATATCCCCGGGGGCACGACCTCCGGCCGCAACAACACCCGAGAACCTGATCCAGCACAGGGACCTCCTTCATCCCTTCACGACAAAATCATAGGAAGAGAAGACTGGAGAATCCCAATCATGCAGTATATTTCGGAGGGCAAGGTCCCCCCCATAAATGAGAAGCTCAAAAACTCAAAGCAATAAGCGCAAGATACTGCATAATGGAATCTATCTTTTATAAACGAAGCGTATCGGGACCTTACCTGAGATGCGTCCACGGCCTCGACGCTATCAGACTCATGAAGGAAATGCATGATGGTTCATGTGGAAACCACTCCGGTGGTAGAGCCTTAGCTATCCGAATCAAAAGGCAAGGCTATTTCTGGCCTACCATTATCGCTGACTATGAGGTCTACTCATCATCATGCGACAGATGCCAGAGGCACGCACCATTTATACACCAACCCTCAGAGAAATTGTCCTCTATATCCGCCCCATACCCATTCATGAGATGGTCCATGGATATCGTAGGACCGCTAGTCGTGTCAGAAATAGGAAGACAGAAGCTACACTTCCTACTGGTCCTAGCAGACTACTTCACGAAATGGATAGAAGCCAAAGCCTTCCAACAGGTAACTAAGGTCGAAACCGAACGACTCGTGTGGAGAGACATCATTTGCCGCCACGGCGTCCCATACGAAATCGTAACCGATAATGGATCGCAATTCATATCTAACGACTTCAAAGATTTATGCGACAAGTGGAAAATTCGCCTCACCATGTCGACACCTTGATACCCTCAGGGAAACGGCCAGGCGGAAGCTGGTAATAAGTCGGTATTAGCAAACCTCAAGAAACGCCTTGGAATCGATAAAAGTTCATGGTCCGAAAGATTACCTGAAGTGCTTTGGGCATGCCGAACCACCCCACGAAGAGCTACGGAAGAAACCCCTTTCCCCCTAGCCTACGGGATGGAAGCTATCGTCCCAGCCGAAACCATTACAAGGAGCCTCCTCCGAGAGCTCTGTACGACAAATCCCGAAGCTAACAATGAGCTCTTGTCAGATAACCTCGACCTGATCGAGGAGCGACGGGATCAAGCCTTGCTCCGCATTCAAAACTACCAACAAGCAATGGCTCGACATTACAATTCTAAGGTCAGGTCCGACAATTCGTTGTAGGTGACCTGGTACTCAGGATAGTTTTTAACCATACCAAAGAGCCGAACGCCGGAAAGCTAGGGACCAATTGAGAAGGCCCCTATCAGATCATCCACGTGATACGACCAGGCGTTTACAGGCTCATGAAGGTACGAACTGGGGTACCCAAAATCCGATCATGGAGTGCCATGAATCTCAAGAAAGATTACCATTAGGTACCTAAAATCCATTGAACTACGTCTGGCTTGATCCCTTGACTGGGTACGTAGGCAACTCCGTCATGAGTGCATCCCCAATCTCATCTCAACATACTCATCTTTACATTCAAAGGGGGCATGTGTTCAGAACACACAGCCCGAGCTACTAGTTCCATGATTATTATGTATTTCATAAAAAGTTATTAATGAAACATCTACATTCAAGCATCTCAAGTTTCTATCAAATAAATTCAGGTCTTGACGAACCTGAACCTAAGGTCTTAAAATCCTTCACACAAAATTGAGGTCATGACGAACCTCAATCTAAGGTCTTAAAATCCTTCCAACGAATTCAGGTCACGATAAGCCTGAATTAAAGGTCTTAAAATCCTTCACACAAAATAGAGGTCACGACGAACCTCAATCTAAGGTCTTAAAATCATTCCAACAAGTTCAGGTCACGGTAAGCCTGAATCCGAGGTCTTAAAATCCTTCATAAAAATCAGGTCCCGGCAAACCCGGACCTAAGGTCTTAAAACCCTACGAACAAAATCAGGTCGCGGCAGATCCAGACCTAAGGTCTTAAAATCCTTCGTACAGAATCAGGTCCCGGCAAACCCGGACCTAAGGTCTTAAAACCCTACAAATAAAATCAGGTCTCGGCAGATCCAGGCCTAAGGTCTTAAAATCCTTCATACAAAATCAGATCCCCACAAACCCGGACCTAAGGTCTTAAAACCCTACTATCTAAGTCAGGTTTCGACAAACATAAACCTCAATCCCAGGTCTTAAAATCCTTAACAAGAATCAAGGTCTTAAAATCCTTAGAAAAATCCAAGGTCTCAAAATCCCCCAGGAACGAATTCAGGTTCCTAAAGAACCCGGCCGAAAGTCTCAGAATCCTTAGCTATGATCGACATCTAAAAAGAGGTCTCGAGTAAAATCAGGTCCCAAAAACCTGACCTTGAGATCTTGCGCTGAAAGATAACGGAACCTGCTGCTAGCAAGCCCCATAATCCTTTATTCAAAGAAACGAAGACTTCAACTTAGACTCGAATTCATGCTAAAGATTTCACCAGGTCATCAACAAGACCCTCAGCAAGAAAACTCGATTCCAGTTAAAGAGAAACGAAAATATTTACAAGTCAAATGACTTAGAGCAAAACCAAAACGAAATAAAGGTTTAAAAGCCTCCCCAGGCTACTTAAGTTCAAAGATCTTAAACAAAGCAAAGGTTTAAAGACCTCCTCAGGTCACGAGTCTTAACAAAAGATAGAAGAAAGCCCAGTAGGCAAAAAGTCTGGAAAACATAAAGACATAATTCTAAAAAAGAAAAGACGACTTCTAGACTTCCATTTCGTCAGCACCCTTCTCCTCATTCTTATCTTCCTCACTTGGTACCAACTCCTTAGCTAAGGATCCATCGCATATCTCCTTCTCACGGTCATCTGTGGTTGCCTCAACTGGAATTGAAGCCAGATTCACCAGACCTAAGTTAGAACCATATCCTCCAGAAAAGGACGGATTATATACGTGGATCTCAAAGGTACCTGAGCTCTCCGAGATCTGAGGCAGAGACAACTTGCTTACTGAAAAATCCGATACCTGAGCCTTCTCATACGCTGCGGTAGCCTCCGGAATCAATGACATCAGTCGCTGATACTCTTCATCAACACTCTTGATCTCATTGGCCAACATTTCCTTAAGAAGGACGGTATTAGCCTGAAGTTCATGAGCATAAATCTGAAGGCTAACCTCTTCCTTCTTCTTGGCAAATTTCTCCTTGACAGAAACCAAGATCTTGTTGTAAGCATCAGCTACCTCCTTCTTCCCTTGACGGATAGCTAGTTTGACTTCAGCCTCCTTGTTCTTCTGGCTAATCTGCGACGAAGCGATCAGCTCTCGAACATGTTGCTCAGCGACCTTCCGAGCAGCCTCCAGCTCGGCTATCTTCCTTCCCTTCACCTGGATATCAATAACTTGACTCTCAATCTTCCCAGCCTGAATATCAGCTTTCGAGCCGAGCCTCTCCACGATACCTTCAAGCTCGGCGATTCTAGCTCCGGATTGATCGAGCTCCTCCTTGGTAGCCTTCACCATTTCGGTCACCTGGGCTAATTCCCCAGCTCTTGGAGCGTTGTTAATCGTATCCTCTAAGCTCAGTTGAGCTCGGTTAATAGCCCCAGCCAACTACAAAAAGAACCAAACAAACCATCAATCCATGACCCCACTAGAGGAAACGAATTAGAAAAATCGAGGTCCCTCACCTGACCCATGCAATGAGCGACCTCCACATATTCCTCTCGATTAGTCATGTTGTTGATCGCAGGAAGAGAGCAACCGGTCCTCTTCATATGCCTCATCAAAGTGGCCAAACCCCAAGGGTCTTCCAAGACAGAACCAGGTTTGGTGTGGGTAAAACTCCATCCCACGGTTCCTCCCCTGGATGACGAGGAAGAAGACCTAGACGGTCTATCCACTTGGTCAACTCGAGACCTCTTAGGTCTTGGAGGCTCGATCTCAGAAGATTCCTTGATCACTTGAGGGCCAGCTTCCTTGGCCTGAACATTGGACTTGGGAGCAGGCTCCGGGACCTTTGGCACATCGACAGAAGCAACATCTCTGATCGGGATAGAAACCCCATCGTCAAGAAAATCTCTCACCTGATTAAGAAAAGAGCCCCCTGGTTCTTCTCACTACCTCGAGAAGAACTGGCTGCTTTAGTTGCTTTACCCCGAGAACGGTAAGACGGTTGGAGAGGCATCTTAGTTTGCTGAGTTCTTTCGTTCTAGGAGGTACTAGCTTCCGTCGAGATAGACACGATCGAGTTACCTTCAGAAACTGAATCAACAAAAACTCATTCAAAAATTAAACAATTCAAAACGTATAGCTAATACGCTCAAAAAGAGAGACAAAACCGGCTTACTTTCTAAACCTGCAGCCGGAGTCGGTTCCAGAAACGAGGCTCCGTATCGATCCGGAAACCTATCCGATCCTATACGCGAGGTAGTAAAAGCTCCCCACGTGCAAGGACTCTGCTTCAACTTGCGGTATAGAGCTCTGGTAAGCTTACTAGTAAGCTTTTCAGGATCGCCTATATCTGCAAAGAAGAACCAACGATCAATAAAATGCGCAAAAATAAACAAATCATGCGAACGCATCCCTAAAGATTCTAACCAGAAGCATCAGACCAAGTAACCCTTAGGGTACGACCCTCAGGAACCGTCAAAGGATCTATCTTTATATAAAAATACTTCTTCTTCTAGTCGTCGTCACTACCGGAGAACTTAAAAAGACCCAACTTGGGTCGACAAGGTAGATAATAATAGGTACCGCTACCGCCATCTTTCGAAGCACTCTCCTTAATCGTATAGAGACTCATTAGGTCACGAAGGCCAACGGCAACCCCCTCTTCCTTAGCTCTGGTAATGAAACCATTTATCACTCGGATCACCGAGGGACAGAGCTGGGAAAGAGCTAACTGGTAATGGTCAAGGAGGTCCAATAAGAGATCCGGAAGCGGGAATCTGAGGTGACACTTAGTGATGTACTTCTCGTGAACACAGAACCACCCTTCCGGAGCAGTTTCCGGAGTCTCGTCGGGTTTACAGGCTTTGGCTAAATCCTTGTGACCTACGGCCTGAACCATAAGATTAACAACTTCTTGGCTCTTTAACGAGGAGGGCACGTGAGATCCGAAGAAGACGCTCCCACTCGAGCCATCGTTTTTCTTCGATCTTTTGGAGACTCGCAGGGCTATTGACTCCCTAACCTTCTTACTCTGCTCACCCTTTTTCATCTTTTCGCCGACTTCTTGCTTGACCTTCATAAGTTGGACACCGGAAGCAGAGATTTCAGTTTCTCCGGTACCTTCTTTATCTTTCGTCATAATAAAAAACAAGGAAAGAAGTAGAAAGATTGGAAGGAATCGAAGATAGATTTGAATTGAAAACTTTCGAACTAGAAATTCCTAGAGATCTTAACGGGAACAGATACAACCGAGAATAAAAAAAAAAGAGATCGCAGTAAATTTAAGAAGAGAGTGAACAGTTACCTGGGGAACCGAATCGAGACGTGGGGTGGTGGTGAAAAGTTACAGTTAATGACTACAGCTTTATATCACGTCTTGCCTCAAAAATCGGGATTAAAGCTGTTCAAAATGCATTAATCTCAACCATTGATCTCACCAAACGAAATCTGAACCATTGAATTAAGGTCACGCGTATCTTCGGATATAATATAAAATAATTATCAGTATCTCGAGGAAGAATAAGAGATCGGGTGGTTAAGCTTTAGCTTCCGAGAAAAGAGGTCTCATCTCGAAAGCTGGGGGCAACTGTTGGGCCCGAATGTGGCCCGTTAGCTGAAATAATTGGCTCAAATGATAAAAATCGTTAATAGGACATTACAAGCCCGTTAGTAATCTATCCCTCGAAGAAGAACTGAATAAAAGTCGGAACCTGTTTGTTAATGGGAAAATCATTAACAAAACAGGTCACGGAAAAAAGCTCCGGACCTCGTTTACAAACAGCTAACAAGAAAAAGCTCAGGTTGGACACATAAGACCTGGTCAAGAGGAGGCTGTTACAAATCCCACAACTTACGGAGGCAATCTCGGAGGTTCATTTGGAAAAGTTAAACGTGACCTAGGGTTATTTAAAGGGGGAGAGATGAAGAAGAATGGGGGATTCATTCATTTTCAACCAATTTTTGCATATATTATTACTCACAAATTATTCAGCTGTTTTTTTGTAATCATCGGAATCATCTTTGTAACCTTTATTCATCAATACAATCATATTCATTCTTTAAGTTCTAACAGGATTCAGTCCACGGTTGTCTTTTCCCCAATCTAAACCTAACTAAATTAGAGAGAGAGTTTTACCCCTCACAGTTATTATTAAAACAAATTAGTTGGATACAATTAGTAAACTTGAGAAAGTATAAAGTGACTAATAATATGAAAGTGGAGATGAAATATATTTGAAATATTTCTTTTACAAAAAGAAAATGAAGAAAACAATTAGAAGAAATGTTGTTTATTTTCAGTTTGAAGAAAATGATTTTTTGAAATGAAAGTAACCATTTATGGATACTAAAATTTTCTACATACTTACTTAGGACTTCTTGAATATGTTAGTAGAAACAAATGTAATGTTTTTATTTCTTATATTAAACAAAAGTGTTCAGAAAAAAAAAAGAGAAAGCATAAGTATTTTGATATTAGTTTAGCTTCCCTTCATTTTAAAAAATCATTTTTTGACCATGGACCAGACAAACTCAACACCGAGGCGCATGTTCCTCGCTCAGGACCGCTTCAAATTGCAGTCAGTGTCCCATACCTTATTCAGCGGACACACAACCAATGAATCGATTTGATGGTCCGTACCTTGACCGACAGTTGCAATTCATAACAGAATAGGCTGCCCACCATACCGGTGCTTAAACCACCACCAAGGACTTCTCCATCGCATGATTCCTAGGTTTGTGTCCTTAACAGAGCCGCCGGGACGAGACTAAAACTCCATCAACAGATAAGAAACTTCAAATCTCCCGGAATGAAGAAACACAGGTGCGGGTGACAAAACCACTGGAGTTCTTCCAATAATCTACAAAAAAACAAGGAAACCACGGGGAAAAGCTACCAGAAAATAGTCAGCCTATGATGGAACAGAACGGAGTGGCCAAGGGAAAAAAAAAGAGAAGATACAACATATGTCTTTTCTTTTTATACCTTTTTTTCTTTTCTTTGACATCTGTCTTTTCTTTTTTACCTTTAAAATATAATTTTTTACCTCTATAGGCACCTTTTGTCTTTCTAATTACATGTGAATGCACATTGTACCCACAACACACTTTTTCTATGTTGTTGGTCTTTTATGCCCTTTTTCCCAACTCTGAAACTAAACTATTTCTTTCAACTAAAACTAAACCCGTGACTAAAATCTATTTCTTTCCCATCTCAAACTCAAATTTTCAACCTCTTAACTCCCACCGTATTTATTTCTCTATATGTCTTTAACTCTTTAAACTCAACATTGAAAAGTTATTTTCTTATAAAATAAAGTCACCAGAATAATTTTGTATCCAAAGACCAAAGTTCTCGATCAACGATGTCTTAAGTTGGCACAAAAAATTGACTTTTGAAACAGCATAGTAATGAAGCATATTCTGGGTTGATTTGTTTTTGATTTTATCAAAGTTACTACCTTGATTTTATCAAAAGATTCTCTTATCAAAGCTTTAAGGAGGAACAATAAAATCCAGAAACTAAATTCCAAAACCCAATTCGAATCCAGCATGGTAAAGATCATCAGAACATAAGAAGAAAAAGTAAAGATACAGTGGCTGTGATGGATAACATGAATTAATTGGTGGATCTCTATTTAGAGAAAGTTATGGGAGATATGTATATGGCGAGCTCTCGTGGTGTGGAAGAGGACGACGGCATTGGGATATTGTCTCCAATCCGCCTCCTCACGTTGGTCTCGACCGCTGGTGAACCGAGAAAAAAGTTCAATAAACGAGTTGAACTTGATAGGTTCCGCTGATTGAAAAAACCGTTGGAGAAGATGATAGAGTCAATGGAGATGAAACGAATCAGCTCCTCCTCCTCAACCTCCGGTGATTCACGCCATGGATTCCAAGCTCAATATCATCGTGGATGAGCTCGGTGGAGCTGTTGTAGTTCGAGCTCATTGCAATCCTCCACCACGAAAAGTGTACTCTTATCTACTTTGTAAATGTTTGTTCTGGGTATTGGAAATCTCTTGCTTTTGTTTGTTGACTATTATAACTCTTTCTGTTATACATAACTCGTGGTCAGTGTTTTGTTGAGGTTCTGGTAACCCGAGTCCATTATCAACGTGAATCCATATCCACATTTGTATTCTTTTGTTAACATGAGTCTATGTCTACATTTTTGTTCTGTTATACATATGAGTATTTGTCCACATGACTACATGTCCACAACTCCATGTATTTTTTTTGTTAACATGAGTCCATGCCCGAACACAAATCACGCAACCACAACTCAGCCGACCAAAACTCAGCCATCCACAAAAGAAATTTTGCATCCCCACACCGAACACAAACAATTAAGTCATGTCTTTGTAAAAATATCACTCTCCAAGATTCAATCTCATTCATAGATTTAATATTAATATTTTTAATCCAACGGTGGAAAGTGAAGTCTTTTTCCTATAAACTTAAAAGCACAAACGAAACTAGATCTAAGTTTCAATAAGGGAAATTTTGATAAATTAACCACTTGGTCCCACTAGAAAGTGTCCCACAAGTGGGAAGTGCTTCTCTATGTAAAACAGAGACAAAATGTGCCTTTCTATGTAATCAACTCTTTAAAATATTGAAAATAAAGAATGCATTGGTGAACACTTAAACCAACCAATGTTTCGTGAATACTAAAAACTCATTTTAACTGTTGTTACCCATAGGAGAGAATCTTCAACAACGTGATTTGATCTCAGCAGCACTATGCCATCAGTGTAAGGAGTTTAAATCAGCAATGCATATTTTCTTCCATTGTATTTCGAAAAACAAGTCTGGCAGCACATACCTCTCCGGTCACCAGTTCACATAGCTGAAGACACCGGCTTTAAAGCTTCGATGGTTGCATTCCGACAAGGAACTAGCCTCCCGCCTATAGGGATCAGATCTCCTCTCCTTCCATGGATCTTTTGGGTTCTCTGGACAATCAAGATTAAACTTATCTTTGAAGATAAGACAAACTGCTATGTGGAAGTTGCAACAAAAGGTTCAGCTGCAAGGGACTGGAAACAAGCTCAATCGACAAAACAACCAAGAAAAAATACTCTCTCACCTCCACGGAATGATCCTCTACAAGGAAATAGAGAGTCCTCAACACCCACATGCTTTGTAGACGCCGCATGGGACGCTTCCTTCAATCTAGCAAGTATTGCTTGGATTCTGAACAAAGAACATTCCCCGAACCTCAATCAGGATCCATGATCATCGAATCTGTCAACTCCCCTCTCATGGCCAAATCCCTAGCTCTTGGAAAGGGAATCGAAGAGGTCGTAGCTTTGGGGCTTTCAGCTCTCTCCATCTTCTTCGGCTGCTCAACGCTCATCAGAGCAATTAATAGCAAATCTCAGATCAAAGAGACCTACGGTGTCCTACAAGATATCAAAATCTTCTCATCTTCCTTTGCTTCAATCTTCTTTCAACACATCCCTTGCTCACTTTCTAGTTAAGCAGGCCCTTAAGACCCATTGCCTTGGTTCTATTCTTCCTATAGGCTAAGTCAGTTTGGGCTTTAAATTTATATGTTTTTATCCTTTCTAATATAATATCAGTTGCTCATAAAAAAAGACCAGTTATCCCAAGTTACAATAAAATGTTTACATACCAAAAACTAATATATGTGCTACTCTCAGACTAGTCTCTGTTTAATATTTTTTCTTCGGTAAGTCGAAGACCGTTGCTTACTGTTCGACTCATACCTAGCGTATTCCGACCAGAAATTGCATTACTCGAGGTATGAATGTTATTTCTGATGATTTGGCTAAGGAAGTTAGAACAAATATTCAGTCAGTATTATGTTGTATCATAAAACTAGATATCATCTTACAGGTACAATGTTGTTCAAATGCAGCGCTATCAATCATCCGTCCAACTATAGGCCGGTCAGAGACAGTTGTAGACCGCGGGTGAGCCGCAATGCAAGGCTACTTGAGTCTCTTTCTAGGGAACTTCGACATTGTCAACTCCAAAGAGGTAATGACTTTTCTTGGTGTGGTTTCCATGTTTCTTGCCTCACACTCTAAACGTATCGGTAGGTGTGCAAGTTCCTGGAAGTTTCTAGACTATCCTTTGCTAGAGAGTACGGTTTGAAGATGAAAGAATGGTATGTCACATTGAAGCATCTGAAGGATGTCCTTGGGTCTGATAGCAGCCGATGTTGTCTTCCTTCAAAATGTCTCGGCTGCTTTGGTAATATTTGGGTAAAGGTTTGGGTGGTTCTGAATTCTGGATTCTTGGCGTTACTTGGAGATCCGTTTGATGGAAAGCTTCTGGATATAATGGTGTTCAATTCATTAGGCTTCCATGATACAAAAGAGTCATCTGAACAACCCCAATTAGTTGTATAGTTAATTCGTATTATGACTTATTAAATCTCATAATTTGCTATTATATCTTTGCAATCATTTAAAATATATGTTCCCAAAAATAAATAATATTTTATAATTCATTTATATGTTATAAACATAAAATCATTTAAATGCAAAAAACTAATAAATATTATTGTAATATCTTTTCTAAATTATAATAACAAATTATTTACAAATAATTAATCCGGACGTAGTCCGGGAAATCCCTTATATATTAAAAGAGAAACATTTGAAAAATTATAACCTCAATTATGTAATAATTAAAAAAGACCCCATGCTTAGGTGTCATTCAATTATGTAGTCAATTACATTCAATTGAAAAATAAGTAGGTCCACATTCGATTTTTATATGTCGTTAGATACATTCGTTGGTCAAATTATATGATATGATATTTATGATAGAAGCATTTATGATTGTTTCCCTAGATATAATTAATATTTTATTTTCTTTCCATAAATAAAACCTACGGAATTACCATAAATGACTAATATATATATATGACAATTAATGATTCTAATATTAAATATTTGATAACAGTTTATATATCCTCTATCATTTTTCTTTAATTTTATATTATTAAAATAAATTAAAGAATCAAATTAACTATAAAATTAAACTTTAGATTTTTTCGTATAGGTTATATTTTAAATTTAAAAAAACACGAGAATAAATAACTAAAACTATTAAAATTATTATGTTAAAAATTAATGATCAATAGTTTAACATTTTTACATGATTTTAAAACCATATAAGTAAAAAGTATCATTCAATAATAAAACAAATATATATATAGATTAAACTATATACCATATAAGATTACATAAATATTTTAATTTCAAAAATTTCAATAAATTTTCAAGAACATTTATAAATTATAAACTTATTAAATTTTTCACATTGAAAATTTTTGTTATCAATGATTTAAATATCTTAATTCTTTTTTTTAATTTTATATTTTTAAAAGATATTAAACAATCGATAATATGGTTATTTTTGGTATATACCATACAAACCGAATGGATGTGATTTTATAAAAACCATAGGATTTGGATATGGTTTGATTTATAACCGATTAAATTGAAACATGTAAATATCTATTTGTTACATGAGTTAAACTATAATTATAATTTGTAAATAACTAACAATTTATTACAACTGAGACTTCTTATTTTGATCTTTTTGCTTTTTTAACAGTAAGGGCCTGTTTGTTTCACCATCCAGATGACTCACCTGGATGGAGATGAGAGTTTCGTTTGTTTAGACACTAAAAGTACAACTCATTTAGATGGATCATCCGGATGATTTTGAAATTTTAGGCTTAATTTTGAAGTCCATCTGGATGGACCAATTTGAACCATCTGGATGGAGATGGTTCTTCCAAAATTATATAATGACTATTATACCCTTTTATATAATTCATAAATTACAAAACTAAACATATTATTATTTTGTAACTTACATGACAAAACCATATTTCCTCAAATGACAAAACCGCATTTTCCGCCAAAACCGTAAAAACACGTTTTTCTGCCAAAACTGCAAAAACGTGTTTTCTCGCCAAAATCGCAAAAACGGATTTCCTACCAAAACCGAAAAAACATGTTTTTCCGACAAAACCGTAAAAACGTTTTTTTCCCAGCTAAAACCGCAAAAATGTGTTTCCCGCCAAAACCGCAAAAACTTGTTTTTCCGCCAAAACGCATTTTCCCGTAAAAACGCATTTTCCACCAAAACAGCAAAAAATACGTTTTCCTAGCAAAACCGCAAAAACCCGTTTTTCTACCAAAACGCATTTTCCCGCAGAAACCGAAAACTACGTTTTCCCGCCAAAACCGCAAACACATGTTTTCCTACCAAAACCGCAAAAAATCCGTTTTTTGCCAAAACGCGTTTTCTCGTTAAAACCGTAAAAAGCGTTTTCCCGTAAAAACGTATTTTTCCGCCAAAATGCGCTTTCTCGTAAAAACCACAAAGCACGTTTTCCCGCAAAAATGCGTTTTTCCGCCAAAACGCGTTTTCCCGCCAAAACGCGTCTTCCGCAAAATCGCGTTTTTCTGCCAAAACGCGTTTTCCGCCAAAACGTGTTTTCCCGCCAAAACGTGTTTTCCCGCCAAAACGCGTTTTTTCGTCAAAACGCGTTTTCCGCCAAAACACGTTTTTTTGCTTAAACCGCAAAAACGTGTTTTTCCCGCCAAAACCGTAAAAATACCTTTTTCTGCCAAAATCGCAAAAACATGTTTTCCCGCAAAAACACATTTTCCCGCAAAAACACATTTTCCCGCAAAAACACATTTTTCTGCTAAAATCGCAAAAACGTGTTTCCCCGCTATAACCGCAAAAACGAATTTTCCAACTAAAACCACAAAAATGTGTTTTCCCGCCAAAACCGCAAAATCCCGCTTTTTCCGCAAAAACCCGTTATTCGCCCAAATCCGCAAAAACGCATTTTCGCGTCAAAATTATAAAAATATATTTAAAATTAATATCATACATATGACTAAATCAAAACAAAGATATTTTAGTAATTTTTTTACTAAACTCATCTAGATGGAGATGAAAAACAGAGAAACAAACATGAGTCCATCTATATGATCCATCTAGATAGACCATCTTGATGGACAAACAAACAATCTCAAAAATGTGGATGGACCATCTAGAAGAATCATCTAGATGGATTAGCTGGAGGGAGATGATAGATGGTGAAACAAACAGCACCTAACTAAATTTAAGTATAGATTATAAATTTGATGGACAATAATTAGTTGAAATTCTTTACAACTTTTTTTATCTTTAAACAAACAGAGTTGTGTTCAATCGAAGACATATTGGTTTGACGAACACTAAATATGGAAGAATATAAAAAATTTTCTTTCATGCTTCTGTTTTGTTTTTTATTTTTATTTTCAAAATTTAGTGTTTTGATATTAATTCTAGATTTGATCATTTTATTAGATGATAGAAGCCTTTTTGTTTTTTATTCTTTTATTTAAATATATAATATTTTTTGTTTAATAACTGACTCTGTGACAATATGATTCTAAATATGATCATATTATATATTTGTATAATATATAATATGATCTCAAACTAAATAATTATGTTTTTTTGGTATAAAACTGAATAAACTGAAAATCAATGATATATAAACCAAATCAAATTGAAGTACATATAGATTTAGAATAGTAGTTATATTTTAAAAATCGAAATACCAAAAAATCGACCCAAACCGAAACCCGATATCCGGATTGAACACCTTTAATCCGAATGAAACCGAACTAATTGTTTCATTTTCTAAAACATAATAAAAATAATAGCTTCATCACGCGTAAGGCGCGGATCTTATCCTAATCTATACTATTATTTAAGAAGTAAATTTGCTTAGTTGTCATGTTCTCCATAAGTTTAGGTAATTTTGTTTATCTATCATATTTTTAATATTTATATATAATTTATTTATAAATAAAACGAATTTATATGAATATATCATATTTTTAGTAAATAAGATAATTCTTGTGAATTATGTTGTTATCTTGAAATATATTTTATATATAAAACTTCAATATTAAATTTATATTAATAATATGATATTTTAGAAAATAAGTTAATTCTTATGTATTATGTTGTTATTTTGAAAATCT
The DNA here is from genome assembly GCA_932364175.1 of Eruca vesicaria subsp. sativa. Taxonomy (NCBI): domain Eukaryota; kingdom Viridiplantae; phylum Streptophyta; class Magnoliopsida; order Brassicales; family Brassicaceae; genus Eruca; species Eruca vesicaria. The sequence continues at coordinate 62,411 of CAKOAT010084044.1, forward strand.
AATTTTCTATTATAAAATTAACATTAGAAAATCTATACTATTATTTAAGAAGTTAATTTGATGTTTGTAGATTTTTCATATTCCATGATTTTAGTTATTTTTAATAATTTATCATAATTTCTATAATTTTATATATAATTTATTATATATTTAAAACAAATTTATATTAGTAATATCAGATTTTATAAAAAAGATACTTCTTATGTATTAAGTTGTTGTCTTAAAAATATATTTTTCGATTAGAAATTTCAAATTAAGATATAAAAAATTATAGTTATTCTATAATTGAAATAAATTTACACTAATAATAGTATACTTTTATAAAATAAGGTAATTCTTATGTATTATGTTGTTATCTTGAAAATATAATTTTATATTATATAACTTAAAAGTAAAACATAAAAATTATTTATTATTAATTAAATATAAACCATCACGCAAAAAAAAATATTAAAGAAGTGAATTTGCTGATTCATTAAAATCTCCATGATTTTAGGTAATTTTAATTATATATCATAATTTCTATAATCTTATATAATTATTATATAATTAAAACAAATTTATCATATCATATTTTTAGAAAATAAATAACTTATCCATTATATTGTTATCTTGAAAATATGTTTTTCTATTATAAAATTTAAAATTAAGATATAAAATTATAATCAAATATAAATTAAGTAGAAATATTTGTATAAATATTATAATTAAATATAAATCAAGCAAAATAATTATTGAAAAATATTCTTATAAATATTTTTGATGTTTTAGTTTTGTCATTGATAATTATTTGATGTTTCATTTGTACATTTTCAAAATATAAATAATAATATATTATGCTAATTTTTAAATTAATGAAACATCAGCTAATAAATATTTGTAAGAGAATTATGTGCGCAAGTGCGGGCAAAACACTTAGTGACCTAGTAATAGATAACAACACAAAGTTTAATTTTCTGAACACGTGATAAAAGCCATCCCGTGTGCCCACTTATAGCGACGTTAGTGTTGGGTAGGGATTCTGACCCGATTGGTCGACCCGGACCACGTGGGTATAAGATCCACCAAACAGATCTCATCATGTTCACATTTCCCCAGGTATCCTCTCATCAGTTTCACTTCCGTCCGGGTTTTATTCATCACTCTCTCTCCTCTCTCTCTCAACGAACAAAGAAGAAAGAAAAAATGAGCTCCCAAATCTGCAGATCTGCTTCGAAAGCAGCAAGGTCTCTTCTCTCCTCTGCTAAGAATGCTCGTTTCTTCTCCGGTACGTTTCATATTCTCTCTCTTAGATTTATTTGAAGATAGGCTTCGTGAAATCCATGTAGTTAGTTAAATCTCTATAGATGTTTCGTAAATCGCACTTTTGATCTGTTGTCCGATTAGTCAATCTCATTCAGAATTTGATTGAACCGTTTTGCTTTTTTTCGTTTATGGATCATAAAGATGTATCGATTTGCGAAGCTAATCAGAGATTTGTTCGATCTGAGGGATAAACTCACTTATGGATTCAAGATGTAATGTTTTTCTGATACGTTAATTTCTCAGAAGGACGAGCGATTGGTGCGGCGGCTGCGGTTACTGCATCTGGAAAGATGCCTCTCTATGCATCTAACTTTGCAAGATCATCAGCTTCTGGTGCCGCCTCCAAGAGTTGGATCACTGGACTCTTGGCTCTTCCTGCTGCAGGTTTAACCAAACGCATTGTTTACTTTTGATTAGAATTGGATTAAGCTTATTAGTTGATGATGAAAGTTATTGACACATGTTTTCTCTTTATTGTTTCTGTTATAGCCTACATGGTTCAAGATCAGGAGGTTTTTGCTGCTGAGGTAATAATAATTATCTCCTTTTTCTCTGTTTCCTTTCATTGTCTTTATGTTCTTGATCGCTGATCGTTTCTGCCCAAATCAGATGGAACGCACTTTCATTGCCATCAAGCCTGATGGAGTGCAGCGAGGACTGGTAATCCTTTTTTTTTTTTCGGTTTTCTAGTTATTCTTGAATTGGTCTTATCTTGTGTATGTGTACTTTGTTATTCATATATGGAGTGCCCAAATCTTATTATCTCATGAACCAACAGATATCAGAGATCATTTCTCGATTCGAACGCAAGGGATTCAAGCTTGTTGGTATCAAGGTCGTTGTTCCTTCCAAAGATTTCGCACAGAAGCATTACCATGATCTCAAGGAAAGACCTTTCTTCAGCGGCTTGTGTGACTTCCTTAGCTCTGGTCCTGTTATCGCCATGGTATACACAAACTCCCTCCTATCTCTAATTTGATACTAAGCTCAGAGAATAATTTGATAAAAACATAACATTGGCTCGTTGTAGGTATGGGAAGGAGAAGGTGTGATCAGATACGGACGTAAACTGATTGGAGCCACCGATCCTCAGAAATCTGAGCCTGGGACTATCCGAGGAGATCTTGCTGTTGTTGTTGGGAGGTATGTTCTGTTTTTCCTTTTTGATATTCCTATTATTAGGACATTATAGAGATTTGGTTTGGTAATTGAAATGTGAAATTGCATCAGGAACATAATCCATGGAAGTGATGGACCAGAGACTGCTAAAGATGAGATTAATCTGTGGTTCAAGCCTCAAGAACTTGTCTCTTACACCAACAACGCTGAGAAGTGGATCTATGGCGACAACTAAACCCCTCTTTCTCTCTTCTTTTGACATCCAATAAAATTGTTCTTGTTCCTTTACCCCCAAACAATAAAACAAAAAACAGGTATTACATATACAAACACATTCCGGGTTTTGTATTTTCCCGGTGAACTCAGTTATCAGAGCAGAAGTAATAATAAGTATGAGAATGAGATTATTGGATATTGAAAATTTTGTTTGTTTTGCATGGAAGATGCAGATTCTAGATATTAGCTTGCGTTTTTTTTGTTTTGTTGAGAAAAAGTGGTTAAATGTAATATACTAATATCGCTTAGTGTTTTTTACAACTTATTGATTAGCTTACTGCATACAAATAGAAAGATGCATTCAAACGCAGGTTGACAAAGCCACGGATAGTAAAGAAAGTATGCCTTTAGAACCATAGTAACAATTTTGAAGGCTTCACGGCTCATAGCGATAGCTCACTGAGATGATGGCCATCGTAAACGTAATAGTCGTTGGTTCTAAGAATAACTGAAGACAGAATAAATACTTTGATACCATGTAAACGCCGATTAATCAAAGAAGAGCACAGAGTTTTAAATTCACTCGGTACCTAAAGGCTAAAACAACCGTCCCTCCCTCCCCTTAACGAAGGAATGCTTTAACTAATATGAACAAAAGTGAAAACACCAAGGAAAAAAAGAAGCGAAATAAATAACAAGAAAAAGCGAAGATGTGTTGCATCATATGAGCGGAAACAGCTCGCGGGGAAGTCCACTCGGTGCCTGCAATGTTTATCAACAGTGAATGCCATGAGAGTAGCCAACAGCATGGTTCCTATCGTCAATGGGAATGCCAAGACATAGCCGAAGACGACCGTTGATATACGGCCACCTGGATCCGGGAATATAGTAACGTATGATGCTACCATAGCTATACTTATAGCCGCAACTGAACCATAAATTAACTTCCACATGGGGAGTCCAATTATGAGGACAATAATCACATATAGAGATGATAAGAACGCAAACCCGTTGAAGACAGTGAAAAATACGGCAATATTAGAAGGCATAGTCATCTGCCCAGCAGAGTGAATATCGTGAGGATTTGAGGAACTTTCCTGCCAAAATCCTCCTGGAGGACTGAATCCGGCCTGGTAAGTAGCTGTTACTATTAGTATAGCAACAACGAGTATCGCATCGTTGCGTTTGCTAGTATTTAGAGACCTCTCTCGATTTGAGTTCAAGTTGCCCAGCCCCAAGAATTTGTTCCGTTTCTCAATAGACGATAGATTTTTGCTCAAATATCTGGCAAGAGTCGTAGTGGAACCACAAAGTAGTCTTTCTTTCACATTGTGAAGAAGTCTTCTTGCTTCAGGGAAACAAGGAGATTGGTGAGTTTGGAGTATGTCCCACGCGGTTTTGCCATAGAAGTTCTTGGCGTTTACCTTAACGGTTTTATGCAGCAACTTCATTATCTGCAAACATCGAGCACATCTCAAGCATAAATTTACGATGTAGAATTCTACATTGATAAGAATATGAGACATAGACATATATATTATATGTCTATTCAAATCCCAGGAACAGATACACTTTTGCAATAACTAAATCAAACTCAGATATTAGTTAGTTAGAGCATCTAACTCTATTTTTTTCCTCTGAAATGGAATAGGTTTGTAATGTTTTCTACTGATCCATATTTCATTTTATTCTATTTTAGAATAAAACTTGGAGTTGAGTTGGAGATGCCCTTAGAGCAAGCTCCGAACAAATTACTAGGGCAAAACATAATTTCCGGTTCCTTCACAACACTGATTTCTGAACAAGAGTTTTGGACAAAACGAGATATATTCTTTTACCTCATTTTGATTTATTAATGCAGCAATATGGAAGACTGTGTTACCATCTTCATCTTTCCAGTCCAAGATTTCCTCTTTGTTTACTCTCTTAAGCCATCCGAACAGAACCTTAAACGCCAACAACTGGTGGTTCTTCACGGAAACGTGCACAGCTGTTTCACACTTAATCGTCAAATCTTCTATTGAAGAAGGACAAGCAAACAAGAACTCACTCAACAACTCTACATCACCTATCCGAGCCACGTGATGCAAAGGAGTAACCCTTCCTCTTCCCTTGATGCTGACTAAGCTGTTGTCAATTGCTACAAACCCTCTCACCATTCGGCTGTAGTTGTTTTGCAGAGCTAAATGCATCGCACTGAAACCTGACACGTTAAGCTTTGAAGCAAGTGACGGCTTCAGGGTCATTAGTTCCATGGCAAAATGAGTTTGCCCTGCTTCAACTGCAATGTGTAGTGGGGTCTCACAAAATGACACTTTATCAAAGTGACCTAGAACGTTCGGATCTTCGGCAATCAACTCGTATAGTCTTTCAATATCCCCATCTTGAGCCGCCACCTTCAATTTATCATAGATATTTTCATCTTGAGTGCTAGTACTAGACCTCCCATTCATATTTTCAACTTGAGCTGACGTATTTGATAATCTATTGAAATCCACAACAATCGACATAACTTCACTTGACTTCTAGGTTTCTTATTCCAGCTTGAGCTGCCATATTTGTAGCAGACGATTAAGTACGACACAAAATGTCTCCAGTCAACTGCCTTGCATATGAAAGACTTTGATTATTCTAGTCTCCCCACTCATTCCTCGTGAAAGACTGATAAGATTGTTGTATTTTATACAGCTACCTGTTTTGACTTGACTTTGAAGATTTGAGCAAGTGAGCTGCACCTACTGAAAAGAAAAAGATAAAACAAATTAAGTCAAGTGACTTGACTTTGAAGATTTGAGCAAGTGATGGGTGACACTTTTGCAGATGAGTCAGCTTTCCCATTGACGAATAGTCATCATTTATAACAGTTTCCCTTAATTATTCACTAGGTTCATAGCCCTCCGCGCAAGCGCGGCACCGAACACGTTGACGATGCTTTACGTAGTTTTCTGTAGTTTTATGTTTGTGTTTGAGATTATGAAACATTAAAAGGCATATGGTTTGATTAGTTTGCTATAAGAAGACTGGAGAAATCCGATTTTTTTTTTTTTTTTTTTTTGTGTATAGGTAATTTTATTTCTTATGTACATGGATTTGAATGTATAACGGAATGGTTAGTGACTGATATTTTTATTAAGTAAATATATATATATATATATTTTTTTTGGTCAGAAATAAGTAAAAATATATTTTGTTGTTTGAGTTTTAAATTTTAGTAAAAATTATAAATGTTTAGTTATTTAGTTAATTGTTGTTGGTGATAATTGGCTCTTTTAAAAATTGGCTATTTATATAGTTAAAATTTCATAGTGGTATACATTTGGTTAGAAGTCACACATATTGATTTGAGGAGAACATTGTTTAATGTTTATTCATGAAATGAACTCCAGTTTACAGTCATGTCTATGCGAAACTGCAAACAATTTAATCCATCAAACGAAAAAGCTAAATGATTTGTATGACCAATCATCTCTTTATCCTTAAAACAAATAAAACCAAGAATTTTGTAACAGTTGAGCACATATCCAGATATAGTAGAAGCTTTCTCTAAAGGAGAGTTTCGATGTCAATCCCCATGAAAGAGCATGGATCAGTGATGTCAAAGTTGTTCAAAAGCTGGACCAAAAATCAAATAATCAGAAACAAAACCGTTTGATATGCGGATTTTTATAATCAAAAACAGGATGAAGAAAGTGTACCTCAGGATGCACGATTCCAAAATTACCAACATGTTTCCCTTTGCAAATGATACTGGCTTGTCTACCAGGTAAGAACTCAGGTTCCTTTCGCAAATAAGAACAAAGAAATAGTTTAGAGTGTCTGCGTAATGCTGATCAAAGACAATGTAACTCGTAAATATAAGAGCTTACTTCGGAGGGGTTTATATAGTATCATGTATTGTCACCGTTTGATACAAATGGGACTCCCATTACTTCCATGACTCTATCGACGAGGTCATGTATAAGTTGAATCATACATATAAGATTTTTTTTAAGTACCATCCATGGCTAAGACAATGAGCTGTGGAAAAAAAAAACATTATATACCTCAAATCCAGAAGTAACACCACAGTGTAGTGCAGCGAGATGACAGCGATTGGATGCACCGACGTCTTTTGTTTTATACAATAAGGCCACGTCACCTATTTCAAAAAATCTTGAAACAACAACAATAAAGAAATTGATCAAGAGACTTCAAATTCAAGTATGGTAACTGGAGAAAAGAAAGGGTGCTTACCTTGATAGATTTAGGGTGCTTATTGGTAGAACCAACTGTCTTCAGCATTCCATGCATAGCTTCTCGCCGTTTGATAAAACTTGTAGATCTAGACAAAACAAAAACCACAAAAACAACAACAATAACACACCGTTTCAGGTTCTACATCTAATATAAAATAAACAATCATACACCAGACTCAAGTAGCTTATTTAATTAAAAAAAATATGGAAAACGAAAAAATACATACCTCTTGATCAAGGAGAAGAACGGTTATGCCCATGAACTGATTCTTGATAACATTGTGGGAATCCCAGAAACGTGTGAGCCGGCCAACAATGCTCTGTGAAGTTCTTCCAAGGCGGAGGGAGTTGAAGGGGGCGACGGCGCCGGCAGGGATCTGAAAACCTGATGAAATCATCATGTAGATCGTGCTTCTGAATAAAATATGGAGACCGCAGACGAAAAATGAGAGGAAGAGAAGAAAGACAAGCATCTAACACCTTTATATAAAGGAAGCTGAGAGTAGGAACGGTTACGGTTGAATTTCGAAAGTCACCATTGAAGCTCATAAAGGAGGTAGATCGTGAGTGAAGTCGTCTGGAAGGGGAAACGCGGCAGAGAAAGATTATGAGGTTGAGACCTAAAAAGCCCAATCCAAACCCTACCGCCCAAATGAAACCCAAAAGCCCAAATGGGAAAAAAAATGCACGCACTGTGTTTCGAACCCGCACACTTGCGGTACAAACTTCTCGTCTTTCAACTTAAACCACTGGGTCAAATCTTCAATCGTTGATAACATTCAATGTTAAAAAATCTTATACATTTTTTTTTTCCGAATAACACAGGTGTGGAGCCCACTCGGCTGCTGACGTGGATAGCCTTAGGAGTTTTAAAAGTGAATTATTATTATATAGATTTTGTAAGAAATGTATAAATATATAATTATATTACATCAGTATGTAAGAAAACAAAATTTTAGAGAGAAGATTGGACGTGGGTGTGATCGTGTGAGAGAGAGTAAAGAGTGATGTTGATTTTTTTTTTCTTTTGACGAGAGTGATGTTGATTATTATTGAATTTTCTTATGTCTACATTTACAAATGAAAGTTGAGCCATATTTATAGTGGACAAGGTCGGCAAGACAAAACACAAGTAAATAATCACCACTTGAGATATTATCTCAAACATAATTATTAAGCACTCTCATTTGTTATCTATATTTAATTACTAGGGTTTAGCCGGCCAAGAAAATGATAATATAATATAAATAAATATTTAAGATTTAATAAACTTTACACCTTTATATTTAAATATATTAAATTTTATAATTTGAATTTTTTTTTAAAAATTGCTACCTATTTTTGTACCATTTAAAGATTGTATACCTGCTAGACTATCAATTTTGTTTCATGAAAATGAATTTTTTTTATTGTGTTAAATACTTTTATAATTTGACTATGATATAATAAGAATTTTTTTTTAAAAAAAACTTCTATTATTTTCCTTTTTATATGTGTGTTTTGCCCTTTATTTTATACATCTATTCTATTAAAATAGAGTCATTCTTTTTATCTACTGATACAAGTTGTCATTTAAATTTGGACCATTTCTAGAGTGTTACAAATAATACAAGTTATATAGTTGATTGAACCGCATTACTTAAATTAAACTGGCGGTTATTTATGGAATAGAGTTTTGAGCTTACTTTTGTTTTTATGACATTTAATTGTTTGGTTTTTGTGCTTAGTATTAAAGAAAAAATCCCAAAACATTAAATAAACTTTCCACCTTAATGGATCAAAAATCAATTACTATTTTCAGGCCTAAAAATATTTAATATTTTCAACAAAACAAAATTATCTATTATTAATCACTTATTTAAATCATGTACTTTAAAACATGTTAATATTTTTTAGCCCAAAAATATTTAATATTTTCAACAAAACAAAATTATATATTATTAATCACTTATTTAAATCATGTACTTTAAAACATGTTAATATTTTTATTTTAAATAACAATCCCTCTCTCTTGATAAATTTTAACGGTAACTTTTAAATAATTTATTGTTTTATTTTTCTTAAATAATTTACAGATTTAAAAAAAAATGTAAAGCAAAACCAAAAACCAAATCTAAAAACTAAAATCCAAAACGAAAAGCTGAAAACGCAGGTTATATTTTTTTACTTTTTTATTTAGAAAATAAACTATTTCAAAATTTTTAGAAAATTATTTTGTCATCTTTTCAGTTTTAAATTACATGTTCGATTAATTGAGATTTGTTTGTTGGTAATATCAGTTCAAACTAATTCAGCGGGTCTAAAAATAAAAAATGAAACTAAAAACTAATGAAAAACAACTATCACTACAAATTTTGGTAAACTAATTTATACCAAAACATTCTTTAAATTAAGACAAAATCTAATTATATAAAATTTTAAACATAAAAAATTTCCGCGCTTGAAAAATCTAGTCTTTTATTAAAACTGTTGACTATATGGTGTGAAAAAGTAATAGTCGATTCACCGTAAAAAAAAATATATATTTTAAGTCAAGCACGCACATGAAAATCTAATACTTATTGATCATTACTATTTGAATAGGGTATGTAACTATGCATCTATTGTCATATTTGAAGATCATAAACCATGTTAACTGGAAGAAGAAAAAAAAAACTAATTAGGATTTTCAAAATACGTGTTACAATTTTTTTATATGAATATGTTTACAATGTTTATATCAGCATAGAGAGCCTCTCTCGGTGGTGGAACGAAATTACTTGTACTTTTATTTCACCTTTTGGTTAATTAACCACACACTATAATGTAGTTCGCTGCTTGTTTCTGTCAACCCAATATTATTGGTTGTTTGTAGAAAACATTTTGGACTTCCTGTCGGATGCTGAAAGCATAATTGAAAATCTTAGGGCGTTCACGGCAGCTGACCGTTCAGGTTATAAAAGGTAATATGCATCTAGGTGTTTGTTTTTCCTTCTAAAAACCATAAACGAAAGAAAGTAATTACTTTAAATATATTCTCTTGACTTTTGGGGTTACTGGTGGATGGTGGAGAGAAGTACGAAAACCTTATGGTTGAAGTGTTAGTGAAGATAGTTAATACATCAAACTGATATTAGATATGTTTACATTCGTAGATGAAGCTATTGAAGCCGAAAGAAAATATTAAGGATATATGTCCTTGTTGTCAAAGACCCGAAAACTACTTTCTACAATGAAGCGTCTTACTTTCTACAATGAAGCGTGAAGATGTAATCTACGGGTACTTGAAAAACAATTCTGATTAACCAACTAACTCTTCTGGTGAATAATACATTAAGTAACAATTAATTTTGTACCATGAACATGCTAATATTAATAATTGGATTCTCTCTTCTCGTGTGTGATGTTGTTTCAAAGCGCATTGGAATTCTGAGAATGCAACAGATGGCTGCTGCAGCCATCAAAGCTCAATTGGCTTATAAAGCAGCAAATGGTGGACAACAATTTGGTGGAAATTAAGTTCCAAATTTCGATATTCATGTACACCAACGCCTGCACAATGAACTTTAAATGTTTTTTTTCAGATGCTTATATCATTTAAGAATGTTCTCTGATTCTCTCTAGAAATCTAGGTTCTCTGTCCTTTTTTTAACTCTAAGTAAGTCGTTTTCTTTCAATTTCACATGGAAAATGCAGTATCACAAATTTTAATGTAAAAAAAAAAGTTCATAAAAGAAATCTAAAGAACAACGGTAACTGAAGAAAGAATGTTTACTAATCTCATCTGTATTTTGTGTTTTGATTGAATCAAGATCTGCTAGATTGCTGAAGCTTGTACATAACTTGAAGCTTCAATCACTCCTTGGCCTTGAGCTTCACCAAGAGAATCTTGTTAAGTAAAGCAAGGGTTGCATTACATTTCATAACCTTGAAACGAAAGAAACACATGAGTTCAAAACTGATTCCCGGGTTATAATGTATCAAATAAAGGCTGGTTGTATCTGGTATACCTGACTAGCAAAAAAGCCTCGGAGCTTGGGTTTCCTCTCTGGTACAGCTCATGCTGATTTGGGATTTATCAAAAACGCATGACAAAGCATATTCCACTAATATTAAGTTTAAATATTAGTTTAACTAAAATACCTGACATCACAAACTGCATGTCGTCACCCACCATGCACATGTGAAACACCTGAATCCACGCTGCAGTTTTAGGTAGCATTTAGAGTGGTAGCTGTAGCACCATCCATGAGTGGTGTCAATGTGACTGACCTCGGCAGTGCAAAGAAACTCTGCAGGCTACATGGTCCACATGAGGAAGGAAGTTATAAGCATAGGGGGGTCATGTGTATGAGCTAACATATAGCTAAAAACGCACGGAGTTCACCAACCTGTGGTGAAGAGTTAAGAGCGTCAAAGTCACCGGTTCAATTTTCTTCACACCCCCATTCTTGGAACTTGTGGAGCTGCTACCATCATCAGATCCATATAATCTATTAAGAAAAAAAATTTCCCTCATGTTTGAGAGCAACGTCCAAATGATTTCTTAGACAACAGTTACAATTTCGTAAGTCTTACGTTGCAAGAACCGTAACACATTGAATGGCCTGATTCTCATCGCTTACGGTGGTGTTGATGCCACAAACATCACCAAAAAAATCTGCAAGATAATATTTGTAACAAACGGTTAATAAAGAAGGAAGTAGTTGCACCCTATCAATGTTAGAGATCGGGAAAAGCATGTCTGGCTAAACAGACCGACAAATCTACGTTTGTATTAGCCAAAACCTAAGCCGTTCAAATTTCTGAAGCCTGAAGTTCTTTGTTAGAATAATAGCAGTCGGCTCCATCAGCTCCACACCTCAATCAAAACTATCTAAAACTAATTAAAGAAAGACACTAAACGGTCGATACCTTGTTGTCAAGAAAAACCAGGTCCACCCTCAGAAGCTCACATACTTTCTTCAGATTCCTTGCACCCCAAAATCGCAGAAACTGACAATTGTTTCCTTACCACATCCATACTTCAAATCGGAGAAGGGGATCTGGTTAACCGCCATCGGTGGATGCTCAGTTTCTAGGGTTTATGATAATGATTTCAAGAAGCCTTTTGAATCCTCTGAACCACCTTCGGGCGCGGCGCCGTGTACTATAAAGAAAACGAAGAGGTTCACAGCAATCTTAATGAAGGAGGTGTTGATTAATCAATTGAAGAGATGCGAGAAGTTACAGATATCAAAAGGTGGGGATTGGGGAAGAACCCTAATTTCGTTAGGCCTAAAATGATAACGAAGCCCATTTTCAATCATAATATGATAACGATGCCCAATTTTGAATCAGATTCGCCGGGTGAAAAAAAAGTGAGAGGCAAATAACCAACTACGTGTTGACACATGGCGTAAAATCCCCATATCAAAAAGAAGCAACGTCGACGATTGTGGGGAAGATAACTCAACTTTATTATTATAGATGGATATATAGATAGATAGATGTACTCTTTTGTAGAATAAGATATCAAACTGACTTGTTTTATTACTTTAGACACATCTTTCAATCATCAAATTCTGAGGCAATAGAGGAGGCACTCTCTGAAGTATCAACCACAATTACCCTAACAGATAATGAGGCTTTAACAGCCCTAGTCTCTGAATGGGAGGTTAAATTGGCTCTTTTCGCGATGCATCCAGAGAAAGCTCCAGGGTCAGATGGAACGACGGCGCTTTTTTATCAGAAATTCTGGGATATTGTAAAAGATGATTTAACTCTTATGGTTAATCAATTCCTATTTGAGGGGACGGTGCCAGCTGGACTAAATGACACCAACATATGTCTCATTCCAAAAGTGGAGAAGCCAAATCAGATGAGCTAGTTACGCCCTATTAGCTAATGCAATGTTAGTTACAAGATTATCTCTAAGGTCTTATGCCAGAGATTGAAAAAGTTCCTACCAGACCGGATATCAGAGACCCAGTCAGCCTTTGTTGCTGGGAGACAGATATCTGACAACATTATGATAGCTCAGGAGTTGTTCCATGCTTTGCGAACAAAACCGAGTGGCCGAAACAAGAGGATGGCTATCAAAACAGATATGAGCAAGGCATATGATAGGATGGAATGGTCCTTCATTGAGGCCACCATGAGAAAGATGGGATTTTCTGAAGTCTGGGTAACTATGATAATGAGATGCGTAACTTTAGTAAAATACAAGGTCCTCATGAATGGACAGCCAAAAGGGAATATTGTCCCGGAGAGAGGTTTACGGCAAGGGGATCCTCTGTCCCCTTTCATTTTTATTCTGTGCACGGAAGCGCTCGTTAGCCTTCTAAATAACGCAGAGAATCAATGAAAGATAACGGGGATGCCCATCACGCGTGCGTGTCCTTCGGTGTCTCATCTTCTCTTTGCTGATGATAGTTTGTTTTTCTGTAAGGCGGATCCCCGTGAATGTGAAGAAGTAATGAAATTGGTCAAGGTATATGGAAAAGCTTCAGGACAATGTATTAATTTCGATAAGTCTTCTTTACTCTTTGGTAAACGAATCGGCCTAGATGTGAGACAAGAGATTAAAGACACACTTGGGATACAAAATGAAGGAGGAATGGGTATTTAGGTATACCAGAGGATATCAGCGGGTCCAAATGTAAGCTCTTTGCTTTTCTGAAGGATAAGCTGAGAAATAGAGTAAATGGGTGGACTGGCAGATGGCTGTCTAAAGGCGGGAAAGAAGTTATGATAAAATCAATCCTGCTGGCTCTTCCGACGTATGTAATGTCTTGCTTCCTTCTCCCATTGGAGATTTGTGAGAATTTAGCTAGTGCCATTGCACAGTTTTGGTGGAGCTCAAATCCGCCAAAGAGGGGTATTCATTGGTCGAAATGGGATAAAGTATGCTTACCTAAAGAAGAAGGCGAAATTGGCTTTAGCATGATCCATGAGTTTAACCTTGCGTTACTAGCAAAGCAATTATGGAGACTGGTGCAGAACCCGGATTCTCTGGTAGCTCGCGTTCTGAGAGGTCGATATTACGGATTGAGTACGCCCTTGCGTCAAATTAATGCTAGTAGCCCATCTTATGTGTGGAAAAGCATTTTGGCCGGAAGAGAGTTTCTACTATCAGGAATCAGACAAAAAGTCCACTCAGGATATGAGGTTAAAGTTTGGGAAGACCCTTGGAATCCTACTATACCCGCGAGACCAACAATTCCTTTGGCTCCGTTTCTACATCCAAATATGCGAGTGAGCGATTTGATTGATCAGACAAAGAAGAGTTGGGATGATAGGCGACTACACGATTATGTTAAGGCAGCGGATATACCATTCATTAAAAGTATGGCCATTAGTTCAATGCATTGAAGGGATACGTACTGCTGGAGCTACACGAGGACTGGACAGTATACAGTTAAATCTGGATACTGGGTAGCACGAAACATTTTGTGGAAGGAAGAGGAACCTGAAGTATGTGAACCTAGTATCACAAAGCTTCAAGCACATGTTTGGAAGGTCAGGGCCCCTCAAAAGATTTGTCATCTTATGTGGCAGTTGATAACATGACATGTAGCTGTCACAAGCATCCTAAACCATAGACATATGAGATGTGACAATTACTATCCTCGCTGTGGGGAACCCGAGGAGACGATCAATCATGGAATATTTGAATGCCCACCTGCATTACAAGTTTGGGCACTATCATCTACGCCATCCAATCCCGCTCTGTTTCCAGTGCAAAGCACGTATGCGAATATGGATTATCTATTTTGGAGGAAGACTGTTATAACGGAACCAGAGTTGGACAGGGATCCTTATCCTTGGCTTATCTGGTATATTTGGAAGGCTAGGAATGACAAGCTATTCAGAGGTATTGATAGGGACCCTTGGGAACTAGCGCGTTAAGCAGAAAGTGAATGCCAAGCATGGTTCAAAGCAAATGAGCAAGAAATTCCGGTCTCCATTGGGATCATAAGAGAAGAAGACCATGCCTTAAGCTTGGGTAATATATGCATGGTGGATGGTTCTTGGACTTCTACAAATGCTTTCAGTGGTTGTGGATGGGTCCTGAATGATAATCTCGGAAATATCAAGCTATTGGGGCTACGTAATTTTGATCGAGTGGAATCGGCATTGCATTCAGAGTTGGAAGCACTGCGGTGGGCAATGGAGAATATGCTTCAACATTCGCCATGTCAGAGCTTTGGAACTGATTGTAAGGAGATGATCGAGATGCTCAGAAGTCCTCATGGATGGCCTAACTTTTCAACAGAACTGGAGCAACTGGAGACGCTGAAGACCTGCTTTCCTGAATTTAAATTTTTTTATGTTTCTAGAGTACCGAACGGCGTTTCTGATTCTCTAGCTAAAACAGCTAGGTCTTTTTACCGTAAGCTTGTGTTCGTTGGTTGTTCTATCCCGGTCTGGACTCCCAGACCACCTCAAGTTGTTTGAGTAGTAGATCAGCCATTTGATGTCAAAAAAAAAAAAACAATGACGGTTTAACAAATCTTTCCTTTTGATAATTAGGAAACTAAACTTATCTCTAACTAGAGAATAGGAAAATATACATTAACACATTAATAGAATATACGATATAACACATATTGTATATCCCATATATATTAAAAGAGAAGCAGTTTGCATTAAATACGTTCACATTGAATTTGAGACAATGCTGACGTGTCGCTTCTAGAATGTTTCTCACAAAAAATATTGCCAAATTCATAAACCAGATTTTCTAACTTTCCATATTACATGTCTTGACATATAAAGAGACCAACTACATATTACGTGAATCTGCTGTGTCTCTCTCTCAATTTCAAACCTTAGAAATTATCAGTTTCAACAAATCTCGAACATATAAATATGAACCTACTGTGTCTCTCTCTCAAACAACAATAATGAAAACCTCAATGAGCACCATCGTCTTCTTCCTGAGAGCTCTCTCCATTGGAAAGAGTCGTTTAGTGACTTCGCGAGACAAAGACGAGGAACTCGAGATGAAAAACCTCGACTTAAGTGGTATAGGAAGCTCGGTGATTGGAGTAGAGAGAACACTGAAAGGACTACTCGATGAATTAACAGTCAGCGAGGGTGTACAAGCTCGTCTGGATGGAATCATGTTTCAGAAACTTGGCCGAGATTCTTTCGCAGCTCCTATCATTGATCTTCTTAAAGATTACCAAACCTTAGCAATTATCAGTTTCAACAAATCTCGAACATATAAATATGAACCTGCTGTGTCTCTCTTTCAAACAACAATAATGAAAACCTCAATGAGCACCATCGTCTTCTTCCTAAGAGCTCTCTCCATTTCAGCTATCTCCTTATCCAAGGAGATCCTTGTGGAGGGTTTCATTAGAAGAAACATCGCCCAAGCGCTCACTCCTTCTCCTTCAGACAAACACACAACACCTAATCTCAACCTTGAAGACGAGTTATGCAAAGACGAGACACGAATCGTCAGGTACTTCTTGGAACAGAACGGTAAGGTTCCATGTTACTACCTCAAGGCAATGTGCAACATTTTCGGAAACGTAATAGCAAAACTGAAGTACTAGGAGTGTCAAAGAGAGTTGTCCGTAAGATTGAAGTTACATACTACCAATTATTTGCATATTCACGTCCATGATTGTACATGGTCCCTAACGATATTCATATTTACGAGAAAGCATGGTCACGAACGATCTTCGTCTTCACAAAGAAACCTATTTGACTTATCTTTACTGGAAATATATATAATGCAAGTTTCTTGTACAAAGCATGAACTTTCGAATATGTATTTGACGAAGTTTGTTTAAACCGAGAACTCCTTTTTTTTAATATTTGGTTAAACCATTTGGTTTCGACTACTCTGATATTGAATCGACTACTAGGATAGAACCTTTGGTTTCGACTACTCTGATATTGAATTGAAACGGTTAATGTTTTCTTGGCCGGTTCGCAGTATTTGAGTGTTTGGCAAGGTTTATTAATGATGATAGAATATTTTCATTTAAAAAGTTTGCTTTATGGAAATATTGACATTCTTGTGGTCGAAGTAAATTACTGACCAATGCAAAGATATTTACATTTAATTATCTTGTGGTCGAAGTCCATTAGGTTTATTATTCCCTATATAATAAACGTTTGTTCTCATCATTAGGACTCATAACCTAAACGAAAGCCCAGTTATTCTTCACTCATCTTTCTCTAATGGATGCGCTTACTGCTGTGTCAGATTTGAAACCCTTCAAGTCTATGTGGAAGATTAGGGTGAAGATCATTCGTTTGTGGAAGCAGTATTCCGCAGCCGGTGGAGAAACAATTGAGATGGTTCTAATCGATGAGAACGTAAGCATCCTTAACTATTCACGTTAGTAATATTTAGTATGTTTAATGAACCTATCTAATTTTTGACTATATTTGTTGCTTTTTGTAGGGTGTTAAGATTAATGCTACTGTGAAAAAAGATCTGGTTAATCAGTTCGATTCATTCCTTTCACAAGGAAGTTCAAAGATTCTGATCAACTTTTCACTAAACCCTTCTTGTGCATCGTACCGAACAACAATACATCCATACATAATTGGTTTTCTGTCGACAACACGCGTGAGGAATTTTGATGATTTTCCCAATGCTCTAACTGGTTTTGAACCAGTTAACTACATGGACATTCTTGATGGTACACTCAGTACATACTATTTGGTTGGTAAGTTACATAATTCCGGTGCTTTCATTTAATATACGAATGTATAGTCAATGATATAACTCATATATTTTGTCTCAGATGTCATAGGTCAGATTGTTGAGGTGACTCCTATTGAAGTTGTATCAGCTAATGGTGAAGAAACTCATAAACTGACGGTGGAGATTTGTAATGAAAAGTATGGCTCTCTTTATATTGTCTGATTATTCATGATAGCAGACGTGATGACAATGATCTAAGATATACATGTTTGTAAATGATTTTAGGGATGGACGTCTGCCTCTGGTGTTGTGGGGTACCTTTGCAACTGATATAAGTGATGGAATTGAAGAACGTGGTGAGAATTCAATCATTTGTGTAGTGAAGTTTGGAAAGGTATTTTAGCTCATTCCTATTATTCATTTGTTTCAGTATTGAATCTTACATTTTAATCTTCTTCGCTGATCCCTTACCATTCCATTTTTCAACTGCAGACGAGCGTAGTGTGTCTAATGCTTATAACGTTTCAGACGTACCCACTTATGGCTGAAGTGGATGCCTTTGCGTCATTGTAAGTTTACTCACTTTTTATAGTTCGGATTTATTTTCAATTAGCTTTATTATCAATGTCTTAATGTTATAATTTTGTTGTTTTGACCTCTACAGATTGCTGAAGGATGAACTTGCATTGGCAATTGTTCAAGCTAAGCCACTTGCTTTGACTAATGGGGTTGGGGATAAAAATGACTTTCTGGTCAACACTCCTAGGAAGACCATATCTCAGTTGCTTGAATCCAATCAGGTTCGTAGCTACTTTTGAAATCTGGTTTAATATAATTTTATTAATTCACGCATAGAATGTGTAAGAGTATACTTGGCCGTAATGTCATTTTAATTAATATAGGCTGAGCAGTGTATTGTCATGTGCACAATAGCTGCAATTGAATCTGATATGGGCTGGTATTACTTGAGTTGCAAAGTCTGTTCGAAGAAGGTTTTGAATGTGCCTAATGATACCATTGATGACCAGGAAGATGATGATGAAATGGGATTCCATTACTATTGCGGCAAATGCAAGGTGAAGAGCTCAAAGTTGATGCCAATGTATTTATTATTTACAATGTTAAATCATTTAATGTTCTGAGGAAGTTATGCAATTGTTAAAAAAATATTTTTATCAATATTTTAGATACAAGTTGCATCTGGTGGTGCTTGACAAAACCGGGAACACGAAACTTCTACTATTCGATAATATTGCAATCCAGTTACTTCACCTTCCTTGCGGTGAGCTGACCGGTAGTAATGTTGCTGAGGTATGGAGGGTTATATTGTATTCACTACTATAACTTATATTATGTATTTAATTTGTTCGCATGTTGTATTTACAGATGCAAGACCCGGATGATATTCCTTTGGCATTGAAAGATTTGGTTGGTAAGACATATCTTTTCAAGATTGGCATTGAGAAAGAAAATTTTCTCGACAAGAATGGAACTTACAAAGTCTTGAAGATCGCCACTAACACTGATTTGATAAACGAATTCAAGGAGTCGAATCAACCAAAGGTGTTGTAATATAATTTATTTCTGAGTGGTTAATTTTATTACTCTTAGTACAATAGATAAGAACGGTTTTGTTTAATTTTGTAGCGAGCTTTGGGTATTTTGGCTATTGAAAACTCTGTTATTTCAGATTCACCGGAGGTAAAGTGATAAATACTCTATAGGTTCATATACCTGTTAAATATAGAAATTAAGTTTTCCGATTGTTTTGTATAGTTTTAAATTTTAATTGTATTGCAGAGTTCCCTAATGTTGTCTGGAGAGTCTTCCCAAGAAGGTGAAGCCATTAAGTTGACTCCTGCTAAACCACCAGGAACATCGGTGTATAATGTTTATGAACACGTTGAGGAGAATTCGGTGACAAGGTATCTGAAGCCAGCTCGGATCAAGATTGAAAAGTCGGATAGAAGTGGCTGAAGGAAAGACTAATTGCCAGTCATTTTTCAGAGGCTTTCGATTTGTTTTTTTTTTTTTTACAATTATGCAATTATTTTTTTTTTGGTTTTTTTTTAATTCTGTGATATCTATTTGTTGAACATCTTTTTTACTCGTATTTTAATAGATAGCCTCTATTTTTTTTTTAATTTTGTCTCACTATCTCAATCTAAGACACAACATTATGATTTATATATATATTAATGAAACATATATTGTCCAAATTGTTTTTTCTATATGTTTTTGACAATGTTAGCTCCACTTCTCTAGACGTATATATTAATGATTTGGAAAATACATATTGTCCACTTCTCTAAAACACATATATGAAACACAACAATATGATATAATCCTCAATCGTATATATGGAGCATCATCAATGTGTTTCTAATCTCATCTTTCATATTTCCATCTTAGAAGCATCATCCATGTTGATTGAAAAGAGAAGCCTTCAGAGATACACCGTCCATATGTGTACAATATGAACATGAAGATTCAATATGTGAACATTTCGAGAGGCAATATACAATATGAACATGAAGGCTTCTTATTTGAAGTACAAACCAGTGAAGAGATACATACTGATCAAAGTAGAATACAACAGAAATTAGAAATTCAACACGGTTTTCATGGACTACTTATTCAACATTGCTCAACAAACACCAACAATAAACATACGGTACATAGGAGATTTTAATCTTCTCTCCTCAGGAGTTCGATAAACAGATAAAGCCTTTTGTAGTAGTAACAATGCACGCAAACTTCTCCAATATCATGTCCATGCAACTCCTCCGTGGTCTAAGGTTTACCATATTCTTATGGTACCAATTATTCATAAGGAAAATCGATATTTCTGAGTGAGTTTTGGATTCTTGCCCAGCAATGCTCTGAAGTTGAAATTCTTTCCCACCAATGTAGTTTATCTGAATATTTTTTTCCCTTTCTATAATTACCAGTGGCAAGCATTAATATACCGTAAAGATACATACCGTTTTTATTGTTCAGAAGGGCGGATTTACGTAGATGATACAGCCCTGTGTTTTCTTCCTTGTGGTAGAAGAATCGAAGCACACCCTCAATATAATGAGCTTCATGATTTCCATTCGTCAAACATAACTCCTTCAGCCTATAATGCTCAGTGACCATACTTAGCGGTGCGGCGGCAAAATATCTGAGACTCATGTCTCTGAAATAGCTAGAGGGGTCAGGATTAGAGTAGTCGTCAACGTTGGAATCGTAGTTGAAGTGAGCATGGTCGTAATTGTTGATTGAGTTTTGGGATGCCATCATAAAATGGAATTAGTCTTTTGGGAGAAGATGTTCTATTTGAGTTAGGGGAAGTGAGGATGATAAATATTGTAGAACTGCCTATCAAGCATGCATCATTTATAGGCGGAAATACATTTATTTGGAGCAATGCCTCATGAGTTGTCTTTTCTAGGAACATTTTTTGTGTTAATTTCGCGTGCAAGAGTGACTGAACCGCTTGGAACTTGATCCATGCCTGATATGTTTGTACACTTCTGTAGGCTTGGTTTGTGTGTTTTCTTTTTACTTTACTATGAGTTCTCTTCCTTTCACTGTAGAAGATACATTTTCATCACCTTCAATTTTTAAATGTTAGAGTTCTCTTCCTTCTCGCTTTCACTCGAGTTCAACTTGGGAATGATTTCTCAGCTTTTCACTTTCTCAAGACTTTGATCTTAATGAATCTCCAAGAGGGGGAAAAGGCAGATGCCATTCACAAGGTGGCTCGAGAAACGAACATCAGATTCATCAGAAGAGTGAGAATCACAATACTCAAAGATATTGATTCTGATACAAGAATGATGCGTTGTATATATTTACGAATAAAAAATATATGATATTATCAGATATTGATTTAGAAAATTTATCAGATTTATCCAAAAATTTATCAGATTTTGATTTAGAATATTTAAGTATCCAGAGTCTACGTAATTCTTTTCACAAAAGCCTATATAAATATTTAAATGAAAACCCCTTATATTATGGTTTAGATGGAGAATAACAAGAATAACAAGTCTTCATATTTCTGTGCCGTTCCTAAATTTGTTTGGGATCAAAAAGGAAGAACGAGGAAACAAAACTTCTAGAGAACAAGATTACTATTCATCTTATTTTTCTATTTCGGCTATTAAATTTCTCTTCTTCTTCTTATTATTATTATTATTATTATTATTATTATTATTATTATTATTATTATTATTATTATTATTATTATTATTATTATTATTATTATTATTATTATTATGATTATTACTATTATAATTTATACTATTTTATTTCGTTTTATTTGTTTGTTTTTTATTATATTTTTAAACAATTACTTATATTATATAATATGAATGATTGGATTAATTATTATCCAATTTTTGGAAGAAATTCTTTAAAAATTATGGGTTATGAGAAAAAGGTTCGTTAAGACCTCATAATATGTCAAAAAATAAATTTTATGCATTGACCAGCTATTTTTTTTATAAGTTATGGAAGATAGTTTATATTAATTGTTAATAAATAAAACGTTAAATGTGTTTCAAAGAAAAAGGCTTGCAAAACAAGCAAAGTAAATCAGCTATAAATTCTTAAAAATCAGCTAAGGACAAACTCTTTGATTGTTGTTGCCTATAACGACAAACTCTTCTTATTTTTTTTTCTATTGACAAAATATGATAGCGATTAAGGTAAATAACATTGGAAATATAACGACAATCTTTAGTTCTCTTCTTAATAAAATACGACATCCCTTCTTACTATTGTTAATTTGCATTAATGCAAACAATAATAAAACAAGTAGACAACATCACTATACCAGATGTCAATAGGCTCCATTGGATGACTTGCCTATATCAAATAGGCCTGCCTCGGTTTGTGATATCAAGAAACATGCTACAAAAGCAACGAGTAACTTTTGCAACTGAGATGACAATACTATATAAACCATGCAAAAATAGATTTTCCATGTGTCATCCAACATCATGTGCTATCACATCATGAAGCTTCAAACAAATGACTTAACTTGACCCGATTTTCATAGTTTAGAACATTTCTTTCATAGTAAATTTTATCATCGTTTGAAAGTAACCAACCACCAAAAACATATACCGTTTTAGAAGTGGAAACAAAGACACTTCGGGGAAGATGGGATCAGAAACTTCGGTGAAGAATTACAATACGCATGAGAGTGCTGAATCCTCTGAAGACTCAAACAACTCATGTTCAGATCCCAACACCTACTTCAGAAATATCAGCCTTTCATATTTTGTTGCGGAACCTTTTGAAATGCTCACTAAGCATGCTAGGTTGAAGGAAAGGTGCTTGGAGAATGACAACCCGTAGGCATACTATATTGAGGGATTACTTCAGTACTTCGTCCACAAAGTTAAACTTGCAGAACTCGATAATCTACGCAGTTCGTCCAGGCTAAACTATAGAGACGGTACGTATATTTATGGTTTGTTAATGCTTGCCTTAAATTACTATTTTAAAGGTCAAAATTATTTGGATAAAATCCAATGGAAAAAAAAATATCAACCTCGGATCATTGATGGGAAAGAGTCAAGAAGACACTAAGTACAATCCTAAATATCCCCAATCTTGAGAACATGGCTAAAGTATGCAAGAATTGTTACTACTACAAAAGGCTTCACCAATTTTTCAGTTTTCTATAAGTAACGAGTAAAGCAAGGAGAGTTGTGACACAAGTTAACTATGCACACATGTAAAATAGTTGTCTTTGTTTCATGTTTATTTCGTTTTATTAAATGTCTCAGTTTGCTTATTTGCTACTTTGTTCATTGTCCAAGCAGTTCTATTTTGTCGGATGCTGAAGTTACTTTGCTTCTTTTGTAACTTTGCTTATTAAAATAATTCTCGACTGTAAAATAAACCGCATGTAAAATAGATGTCTTTGTTTCATGCTGAAGATACTTTGTTTATTCTCTTCATCTGAATTGTGTATTGTTATGTGTGTATATGTGTTTATTCAATTTGAACACCTCAGAATATGTGTGTAGCTGGAATTAACACCTGAGGATAGTTTATATCTATTGACCGTGTAAATTTTTAAAATTCTATTACCTTAACCCATTCTATCGTATATACCCATTCTATCGTATATGCCCATACCTATAGTATTATCGACGGTTGAAAAGTGTAATAAATCTTGCAATCTGTATTAATATGTTTAATATTGTTTCCATAGAAAAAAAATATTAGTGAATTACTTATATGCCGTATACCAAACTATCGGTGACCAAAGATAGAAAGAAAAATGTATTATTGATATTTCAACTTTATATGCCTTTCCTAAACACTCAATCGTATGTGACCTAGATTTCTTACGAAGTACTTGCGATTTGATATATACTAATGATTTATCAGACAAGAGAATTATGGGAACACAATATTAATTATAAAGTTCTTGATCTTATATTTAAGGGAAGAAAATTAGAATGTTTCAAATTATTAGAATGTTTTCGTGGTCAGAATTACCCCTGCCGTACAACAGAGTTGTTAAAAATGTCTATCGTATGACACAACAGATTTGTCTATATTTTGTCTGATTTGTATTAAAAAAACGATTTCTTAAATATGTCTGTCGAATGACACAACAGATTTGTATCAAAGCACAGATTTGTGCGATCGACTTATTTTCGAAAGGCAGACTTGTTGAGTTATGACCGATTTGTATAGAAAATCTATTCTTCCTACGGTAGACTTAAGGCAAATCTATCACAGATTTACAAATGTTGTAGACTTTTTGCATTACGACGTGGCCGACTTGTTATTTTACGTAGTGACAGATTTGTTTAATTATTCTGGGTTTTAGTAAACCAGTAGAAATTAAATTTGGATTTAATCCCGGTTTACTCCAATTAATTCGATTTTTGTTTATTTCTAGTGGTTTAAGACCACAATTAGGGCTAATTATTTTTTTAGTAACTGTCGTCATCTCTTTCACCCCTCTTTTCTTCTTTCTCAAGTTGTTCCTTTCATGATGGTTTGAACACTTTCTTCCATTCTTTCTGTTTACAGAACAATGGATCACATCATTCTGGTCTGTGGAAAGATGCGACGTAAGAGACAAAGACGACGAGATGGACTTCTGACAGAGGCGATGGTGTTGTAGTGAGAGAGGAACGACGACGAGACTCGATCGAAGAATCCCCCACCTTCGAAATCGTCGTGTCGTGCGAGAAAGAGAGAGAGACCCGAGAAACAATTTGATTTTTCTCTTTTATGTTGAATCTAATTTATTTTCTCTTTTATGTTTAATGTTTTTTTTCCTCGTAAACTTTTTTTTTGGATTCCACACATTAAAAGGGTATTTTAGTCCATTTGCTTGTTACAAAATAGGGTCTAGTATTTAAAATTTTATATGAGTCATTATAGTCATTTTAAGATCAATTTGGGTCATTCCAAGTAATTCCTCTATATTTAATGAAAATAGAAAATTTCTCCTAATGTCATTATTCAAGATGTCGAGTTTGTTCATTTTAAAGCATTTGACATTTAATAGATGGTAAGTATTAAGTTCAAAGATGAACATTTCCATTATCTTACTTGACCTACTTTTTGGACCTAATGTACCGTCGTAGTATATAACATGACGTTTATATTTTTCTTCTATCATAAACACTAGCTAAACTCGCAAAAAAGTTGTTTCATCGAAAACGATGGCAAATTTTGATCAAATCTCTACTTTGAAACCTTTCAAAACTATGTGGAGAATCAAGGTGAAGATAATTCGTGGAAACAATACTCTGGTCGAGGTGGAGAGAGCATTGAGATGGTTTTACTCGATTCAAGTGTAAGCTATGTGATAACGTTTGATTATCATTCTTATTCTAATATATAGGTATTTATTTTCCTCTTTTATATATTAATGTTTGCATTTTTTTTTAAATTTTTCAGGGTGATAAGATACATGCTACTGTATCTAATGATTTGGTGTCACATTTCGATGGGAAGCTATACGAAGGGTGCTCAAAAATATTGATTAATTTTGTAGTTGCCCACGCATGTGGATCATATCGAACAACCAAACATGATTACAAGATAGGGTTTCTACCTTTGACCCGTCTTCGAGTTTGTGAAGATCTACCTCTACGAGTGACTGGATTCTAGCCAGTGCATTATCGTGGAATTTTGGATGGAAGTCTAAATACCGACTTTCTGATTGGTGAGTTATCTTTTTCTCTCACGAAAGTTGTCAATTAAATTGGATTAGTTACTTACTTATATATCGTGCTCTTATACATTAATTTTGTTATTATGTAGATGTTATCGGTCAGGTTGTTAAGGTTAGTCCTCTGGAAATTATCGCCGTCAATGGAAAAGACACATAAAAGATTTCTTGTGACCTACGGAATGAAGAGTAACTTATACATGACCAACAGCTTATATATTTTATTTTATTGGGTTTGTGAGGCAAATGGTAAACCAATAGTGTTTCGATCGTTATTTTTTGTCATGTAGAGATATTAGGTTTTCATGTGTTTTATGGGGACAAAAGGCATTGGATCTTCTCGATGCAATTCAACTTCGTAGTAAGCAATCTGTTATTTGTGTATTGAGATTTGTTAAGATCAGAGTCTTCAAAGGTACTCAGATGTGTTATGTTTAAAACTATGATTAGTTCTACACATTAATATTTTCTCACTTTGTTGTTATTGTTAATATGGATATCCAAAAGATCGAAGTATATCAAATGCATATAAGGTGTCCGCTCTAGCTATTAATCCGTCATTGCATGAAGTTGAAGTGTCCCAAGCATTGTACATTTGAACTTAGAATGCATTTAAGTTTTATTTGTTTTGTTTTTATGTCATTTTTAATGTTGATCACTGGTTTCTAATATTGAACAGGCTGCGAAAAGATGGTTTGCCTTTGGATATTGTCAGTGCCAAACCTATTTGCATGGATTCAATGATTTCGGAGAAGGAAGATTTTTTATACATACTCCAAGGAAAACGATCTCGGAGGTTCTGGAGACCAGAAATGTTTGTTCTCTAAAACGAGGCAGATATATTGTTAATCTTATATCTTTAGTATCATATTAATTTCACAATGAATTTGTGTAGGTTGAGAGATGTATTGTTATGTGTACAATAGCTGCGATTGATGAGGACATGGGTTGGTACTATTTGAGTTGTAAAGTCTGCGTAACTAAAGTATTGACCGTGCCAAATGAATATGATGATGCAGTCATTGCTATTCTCGATGGTGGATACAAGTACTATTGTGCTAGATGCAAGATTGTCCATCCCAAGCTATTACCAAGGCAGAAATCTTGCGTATAATAAGTTACATCTTTTATTTTATATAAATATAAGTATATGGGATGGTTGAATCTTTAAATGATAAACCTATCTTTTACAATATAGGTACAATTTGCATTTGGTTGTACTTGATAATACAAGTAACACCAAATTACATTTGGCTGATCATATCGCATTCCAGTTACTCCACCAACCCTGCGTTGAGTTAACTGGGAAGGTCACAACTGAGGTATGATGCATTACTTTAGTGTGAACAATCTATGTTCAATCTGGCAGTGTGGCCTTTTTAATGCACTTTTTAATGCAGTTGTTTTTATCCTTACTATTTTTAGATTGAAGTTCCTGCTACTTTACCAAAGGCTTTGACGAATTTGGTTGGTAAGACGTATTTGTTTAAGATCCTTATCGAGAAGGATAATTATCTATACAAGCACGAGACATACAAGGTCGTCAACATAATAACAAACGACATGATCAATGAGTTTGTCAGCTATTATCCTACGGTATGTTAACTTTTTTTTTTACAACCGAAATGTCATTTGTATTTTTGTAATAAAATGATTATTTAGTAACTCTAATGGTATTCAATTATTTCAGGGAAGTCAGCACAGCTCACTGTTATTAAACCTTCCAAGAGTAATCGAGGTAATGTTTTTTTTTTAATGGTACCTTAATTTGTAATCGTTTTTCTATGTTACTTATATGAACGCAATTGTATCAGGGTTCTATGAAGGAAATTGGTAGTTCCTCCCAATCAATAAAATCTACTAAACTCACACCAACTAAACGGTCTGGAATCCCGATTAGAGATTTGTTGAGAGACTTTGACGAGAATAGTGATACAAAAGATGTGTATAGCCTGAAGATTAAGAAGGAAGAGAATGAATTAAGTGGCTGAAGGTAAAAGCAGCTGATTCCAATGAAAGAGGAGATTTTTTTTAAATTCTGTTTTTATAAGTATTTTTTCCGGTTTTGTTTTTATTTTATTTTAATGTTTCAATTTTAGAATTTTTGAACCTACGCTGTTGTTATGCTTGCTTAATTAATATAAAGCCTCTTTCTATTTATGACTTTTAAAAATTCTACTCCCGCTACTTGATTATAGGTATAACATATTTCATTGATAACTTGTATTACAAGTAATTGGTAGTTCATCTTAACATTCAGGTCTATGTCCTAACATACTACAGTTAGTTCGATAATGAACTTTTATGACAAGGAATTATCTTCTATAATTAAACAATAACCATATTTATTGTAATTAACAATAACCCTATTTAATGTAATTAACGATAAGCATATTTAATAAAAAATCGTTGGTGCCAATTTGACCTATGTTATTCTTGGACGAGAAAATATCATATCAAATTTAAATGTTGTCATGCCATAAAAATGCATATATAATTATATTTCACTGATTCTATATTTATATGTTTTTCAATAGTAATGTTCAACTTAATTTTTTTTTGCATGGGATGTGAGAAGGTTTTCAGCTAGATTTTTTAATAGTTTTATCTAAGGCTCGGGTCAATGATGATCTAACCAGAATCAATTGCATTCTTAACTTAGATATAAGACCCGTATTCTAAGAAGTGAGGTTTGATTCATGTAACTTACCTTTACTGAAGGTCTTTGTAGTTGTTATATGGTTGCCTTATATTTTATAATTAACGGAGGGAGTCATTACGAGATAATATGGTTGACCTAGAATTTATTTAATAATTTCCATTATAAATAAACTTAAATGGAAATCTAGCATTGAGTTATAGAAAGTTAAATTTGTACAGTATGGTAACATATCAAAGCAATTTGTATATCAGTATTGTATGTTTCATAGCACACACGGTTTCACGAGATTTAAAGTTCGATAACACAGTGATGAATCGAGAGAAACATAAGGCTGGATAGGAAAACATACAAGATAATCGTCCATCGAAACGTTTAAAACAAGGTATATGCATGAAACTTTAAGTCTTTTCCCATAATATAAGTTAGGTTTTAAATTCATTAACATGTTCAGTCGATAATTTTGTACTATGAAGATAGTGGGAAGATATTTTTGGGGAAATCCATGCCGGACGATATTCCTGTTAAACGAGGTATGTTAAGATGACTCGAATTAAATTTTTTTCAATCTGAAATGTATAATATACTCCCATAAGATGGTTATACCTATATTATTATTTGATTTATAAAAAAATAGATACAACTCTGTTATTAGAATAAGATTAATTTGGTTGATTACATGATTTTTCTTATTTTTCGAGGTTCATTCATGGAGCAATTGCTAGCACACGTACCTGTGGGATTAGCATCTAATGACAGTCAACAGTTTCTCTCCAATACTACGATATTGGGTGACCGAACAAATATAAGGGATATTGGTGTCAAGGATGCTAGAAATCAAAGGATTAGCACATTGTGCGAGAAAAGGGGATCAATCGAACCAGCAAGATGCGGAGGAGTATTTCAGAGCAGAGAACAAGCAGAATCCTACGTCAGTCCAACACAAAAATATGCCTGCTATGTACCGAACCCAACATCGTTCACAAATTTGCTTCAGTCAATGGGATCACAACGTATGAGTTCAAGTGATTCTACTAATCTTTTGGAATCAAATGGACCTTGCAATGCAGTTTCTTATAGCCCGGCAATGGTTAATATAGGAGGTATTACCATGAGACTGTTTCTTTCTTTCTCAATTAATGGACTCTATATGAGTTTTGCTAAAAGTCTAATATTTTATGTTTTATAGTAACAGACCCAAGGCTAGGGGTTGACTCTATTGGTGCTGAGATCTCTAACTGTCAAGAAACTCAGCAAAGATTTGCTAGAACACACAGGGCCAATATTATCAGCGAAAAGAGGAAATGTACTGAACCAAGTAATTCAAGTGATGGGTTAAGTAATATGGTTGATTTATCATCAAATCGGAAGAAGAGTAAGAAAGCTAATTATTACTGTTTAGAGTATTATAATGTTATGTTGTCTCTTAACTACAACCATTGACATTATGTTCATTACTATTATGCATGTGCTAGATATGACTATTAGAAGTGAGGAATTGCCGGGAAGTCAGCTAAAAAAGAGGAAATATGACAAGCATGATAGGTGTATGTCGAAGATTGATTCTTTGGAATAACATTCGAGAGGGGAACAAGTACTCCAACCATTATATGGTTGTCCGCCGGTAAATCAAACCAACAGTGAACCTGATTCAACATCATTCACTAGCTTGCTTCAATCACTGACTACACAGAGTACTTATTTGGACGGGCAACCAAATAAGATGCTATCTACGAATCGATGTCCGTCTGCTTTTAATAGTCAAATTAATTGTACCAGCAGTTCGGTCATATCATCGATTGAGTCAGATTCAGAAGGTTAGTGCAATGTTATAGTACTTCTAATTGTCTATTGATTTCCATGTAAGTTTATCACTGCATCGAAATTACTAAGTTGCGTTGGTATGGCAGTGATTATTAAATTATTTTCATTATGCTTTTTAACAGAGAGCTGTGACGGTTTCTGGGAGGAAGATACAGGCAACGCTGAAAATCTATATCAAAACCATTCTGATAGTGACACGGATGATGAATCTGAATTCCCTACAGCCACGGAGCAACATAAGGCATACAATAAAGGAATAGCTAGATATCTTGGAAACAATTTTGAATTTTTAAAGCAAATATTTTCAGAGGGAACGTGTGATTCAACACTTTTTCCTGCAGAAGAAGGTATATTTCATTTTTCCGAACAACTTTGTATTTTTTTTTTAAAATAGTACAGTTATAACATTCTCACTCTTTCTTTTGACAGGCTACAAAGACGACGAAGATATAGATAATGAATGTCCTAAATGTGGAGCACTATTTTGGTATAATGAGCGGATTAGTAAAAACAGGAAAGCAAAAAGACCAACTTTCACTATGTGTTGTTTGCAAGGAAAGATCAAACTTCCAATTCTGAAGGAACCTCCGGCATTACTGCAAAGTATTCTGACAAACGATGATCTTATCAGTAAGCATTTCCGTGAAAATATTCGACCATTAAACATGATGTTCTCATTTACTTCACGTGGAGGAAAGATTGATGATTCAGTTAACCAAGGACAAGGTCCCAAGATTTTTAAACTACATGGGGAGAATTATCATTTGATTGGGAGTGTGAAACCAAAGCCTAAGGAATCTGCAAAATACTTACAGTTATATATACATGATACTGAGAATGAGGTTCATAATAAGATAGCTGCATTAAGGTATATATTATAATGTAACCGTAATTCCTTATTTATTGAAATCATGATGATGTTTTGTAAATCCCACGGTTTTGTTTTTATATGTACAGTGGAAATTCAGAGAGAAGCATAATAAGAGACGATTTGGTACAGTCTATTATGGAAATGCTAAGGAAGTGCAATGTACATGTCCAGACATTCCGGAATTCAATGGACCGATTAACCGATGAAGATGAATGTGAAGAATTTTCACTGGTTTTAATCCACAATCGTCAAAAGGATGGGCGAGTTTACAACCTTCCAACTTCATCTGAGGTTGCCGCATTGGTAGTTGGAGATTTTACTATAGATGTGGATAAAAGAGATATTATTTTGGAAAAAAATACAGGAAACCTAAAAAGGATCAATGAGTTGCATCCTTGCTACCTACCACTTCAATATCCACTTATTTTTCCTTATGGAGAGAACGGTTTTCGTTTAGGTATCAAGAATGGTTTTACTGGAATCAACAAAAGAAAGAAACCAAATATCAGCATGAGAGAATATTTTGCTTATCGAATACAAATTCGTAAAGTTGGATCCCAAGTTCTTCTTCTCTCAAGGCGATTACTTCAGCAGTTTCTGGTTGATGCTTATACAATGATTGAAAGTCATCGTCTGCGCTATATCCGAAAGAATCAGTCAAATCTAAGGACGTTGAATTTCAGTACTGCTTCACATGATGGTTACTCTTCGCTCCCTATAGAGGGAACTCGAGTAATCATACCATCATCTTTCACTGGAGGTCCAAGATATATGCATCAGATGTATTTGGATTGTCTGTCTAAATGCAAATATTTTGGTTTTCCAGATCTTTTTATTACCTTTACATGTAATCAAAAGTGGCCAGAGCTGACAAGATATTTTCAGAAATACAATCTGAGATCCGAGGATAGACCCGATTTGTGTTGCAGGCTATTCAAAGTAAAGCTTGATTGTTTGATGGATGATCTGACGAAGAAACATATTCTGGGGAAGGCAGTTTCTGGTAAGAACTTTTTAACATCGTTAATAACAATAAATTACATGA
The DNA here is from genome assembly GCA_932364175.1 of Eruca vesicaria subsp. sativa. Classification (NCBI taxonomy): domain Eukaryota; kingdom Viridiplantae; phylum Streptophyta; class Magnoliopsida; order Brassicales; family Brassicaceae; genus Eruca; species Eruca vesicaria. Next base: position 94,521 of record CAKOAT010084044.1, read on the forward strand.
CACTAATATTGTATTTATATATTTGTAGCTGTCTATACTATAGAGTTTCAAAAAAGAGGTCTTCCACATGCACATATTTTGCTATTCACGGATCGGTCTGCCAAGTTTCCAAACTCATATGATATTGATCGGATAATATCAGCTGAAATTCCTGATAAAACTGTGGAACCTAGACTGTACGAAGTTGTAAGGGACACAATGAATTCATGGTCCATGTGGTGTTGTCAATAAGGCTTCACCTTGTATGCAAGATGGGCGGTGTACGAAATTTTTTCCTCGGAAGATAGTTGACAAAACTACAGTTGATTCACAAGGTTATCCCATATACCGTAGAAGAGAAGGAGGTTGTACGGTTGAGAAAAAAGGAATACAGATGGATAACAAGTTTGTTGTTCCGTATAACAAGAGACTTCTTCTTGGTTATAATGCCCATATTAATGTTAAGTGGTGTAATCAAGCCCGATCTATTAAATACTTATTTAAGTATATCCACAAAGGGCAAGACTGCATTACAGCAACAATAGTTCAGAGAAATAATAAAGAGTCCAATACATCAGAAACCAACGAGAATATTGCCAATCCAGCAGTGAATGTCGAGAATGGGGGGAGTGAACACAACATGAGCAGGCGAAGAACCACAAGTCAACGAAATTAAAAAATATTTTGATGCCAGGTATTACTTTGACTATCTAATTGTTTTAGTTATTGTACCGTAATGTGTTCTTATAAATTGTGGATACGTCACATTAATTTGACATCCTCTTCTTATATAAATACATATCTGCTTGCAAGTCAACCTGGAGGATTTTAGCCTTTCCAACTCATTTTCGTACGACACCAGTTGAGAAACTGATATTTCATCTCGAAGGAGAGCAGCCAGTTATTTACAAAGAAGGTGATACGGTGGAAAGTGTTATGGCTCGCATGAGTGTATCAAAAACTATGTTCTTAGCTTGGTTTGTTTGTTGTGAAGAAAATCCAGAAGCTCGACTATTGACGTATGCCGAAATGCCCACATAATTTCTATATGATTCAAAGAACCAAGTGTGGAAAAAACGGAAAAAAGGATTTGCAATTGGGAAACTGCAGCATTTTTCTCCAAGTAGTGGAGAATTGTATTTTTTGAGGGTTTTGATTAAAAAGATAAAAGGACCACGGTGTTATGATGATATCAAAACAGTAAATGGAGTCATTCAACCGAGTTTTGAAGTAGCCTGTTATGAGCTGGGTTTGTTAGACGATGACAACGAGTACATTGAAGGATTAAAAGAATGTAGCTTTTGGGCAACAGGTAGTTATGTCCGCAATTTCTTTGTTCAGATGTTGTTAGCAGAAAGTTTATCTTCGCCGAGTAAAGTTTGGGAAGCAACCAAAGACATACTATCAGAAGATATTTTGTATATTGAACGACGAAAGCGACGGAATCCAAGTAAGTATCATTTCACGAAATTTTCACTGCAGTGGTTATGTTAAAGTATTTGGTATTTGACTAATTTTGTTTAAACTGTGTAGATTTGATTTTGAATGAAGAACAATTGCTTAATTGTACGTTATCAGAGATCGACAAGATCTTAAGGCGTAAGAATAGTCGTTTGGATAAATGGAAGTCAATGCCACAGCCTATTGTTAACGATCAATCAATATCAGGGAATCATCTCTTACAAGATGAGTTGAGTTATCCGCGGGAAGAGTTGCGGGAACGACACGCTGAATGGTTTCGAGAGTTGACAGATGAGCAGCGGGCTGTGTATGATCAGATAATAGGTTCTGTCGATAATTCATCCGGTGGAGTTATTTTTTGTCTATGGATTTGGTGGGACAGGGAAAACCTTTTTGTGGAATATTCTGTCTGCTGCTATCTGGTCAAGAGGTGAAGTGGTACTTAATGTTGCATCCAGCGGCATTGCAGCTTTATTGCTTCCTGGTGGAAGGACGGCTCATTCCCGGTTTAGCATTCCCATCAATCCTGATGAATGCTCTACTTGCAAGATACAAGCTGGAAGTAATCAAGCTGAATTAATATCCAGAGATTCTCTTATCATTTGGGACGAAGCACCAATGATGAGTAAGCATTGTTTCGAAGCTCTAGATCGCAGTCTATGCGATATTATGAAGACTACTGACGACAGACCATTTGGTGGGAAATTAGTTGTGTTTGGTGGTGATTTCAGACAAATCTTGCCTATTATTCCAAGGGGAAACTGAGCTGATGTAGTAATGGCTGCTCTTAACTCATCCTATTTGTTGAAATATTGCAAAGTTTTTGAGCTAACGAAAAATATGAGGCTATTTTCAGAGCCAAATAGTCGTGAAGTCGAGGAGATTAGAGAATTCTCGAAATGGATCCTTGATTTAGGAGATGGTAAAATTAATGAGCCAAATAGTGGAGAAACAATGATTGAGATACCAAAGGATTTATTAATATCTCAGTGCAATGATTATATTCAATCGATTGTTTCTGAAGTTTACGGTGACACCTTCAAAGATTCAAAGGATCCAATTTTTTTCCAGGAAAGAGCTATATTATCTCCAACTAATGAAGATGTTGACATGATTAACAACTACATGCTCGATCACTTAACAGGTATTAATTGCATTATTATTTGTAAACGGTTATACCTCAAATCAATCCATCTAATTATATTGCCTTCATATTTATTTATATAATTTTTTGTAGGTGAAGAAAAAGTTTACTTAAGCTCAGATAGTGTAGACCCAGCTGATACGAGAGCAAAAGATAAATCAGTCTTCACGCCTGAATTTCTAAACAGTATCAAATCATCGGGGTTACCTAATCATTGTATAAGGCTGAGGGTTGGTACACCAGTGATGTTGATAAGAAATCTTGTCACCACTGAAGGTTTTGCAACAGGACGAGGTTGCAGATAATGCAACTTTCTAATCACATAGTTGAAGCCAAGGTCATCACAGGAACGCGCATTGGAGAAAGGGTGTTCTTACATCGTATTGTAATCACACCAACTTATGCTTCTGGACTTATACGCCCAAAAAAGAACAAATACCATATCATCCTCACTCGAAACGCAGTGGTTAGAAAGATTAGCCGTATCACTGAGTGTTGATGTCAAAAACGTAATCTCGAAATCAACGTCTACGATAACTTCTGTAAAGATAAAATCATTACTTTCCATGGAATACAAAAATTGTTTTATAAAACTCGAGAAATCGTTTTATAAAACTCGAAAGTCGTCTTATAAAAGAAGTTTTCGAGGCTTACATCCTTTGACACGATCATGTCCCGAACCATGGTCGAAATGTCTCCCGTTTCGTCTTAATCCATCTTACTGTTCGAATTCTACGATAAAAACCGTAAAACTTTGTTTTCTTGAAAAGAACTCGAGGAAATCGTATAAAACGGCAACGTTTAAATGAAACACCGAACATTGCCTAAACTATACGATTTATTCGAGATTTTTCATAAAAATCGTAAAAACGCGTTTTTAATAAAAAACATCGAGTGAATCGTAAAAACGGCAACGATTAACCGAAAAACAAACATAGCTAAACTTTACGATTAACTCGGGGAATTTACTAAAAACGGCATCCGATCAGGAAACGATCTCGTATAAAGTCGCAAAACAGATTTATCGTAAAACGGCTCGGAAGGACCTAAAACACGATAAAAGCCCATCTCGCGATCTTAACGAAATCTAGCCCGAAGATACGATAACGTTTTGACGATTTACCCACAGAAGGAAGATAAATGTCGAGTTTGAAGATTAATAGAAGATTTCTGCGGGAAAAAAGGAAAGATAAACACAAAAGGAAGATTCTCGATAAACTCGAATCTGGGCGAAACGGAAGGATCAAACCGCCAAGGAAGGGAGTATATAAGCAAGAGGCATAGGGAAAAAAAAGGTGACACGAAAAATCAGACCTAGAGAGGCGGCTGTTAGCTTAGAAATTTAGGACTTAGCGTTTAGACTAGCAAGCCAGATCCTTAGAACGTTACGACGTCTAAGTTCTGCAATTCTCTCTTGTAACAGTTGTCGATCTCTTATTCAATAAAAAGCTTTCACGCAAATTCTTTATTCTCTTTTCTTCGTTGTTCATCCATATTTTGTTGATTTCGTTTGTTTTAGTGATTTCCGCAGAGATCCAGGACCTCGGAAAATTTGGGTTTTCCCTAAGTTTCCATATCTGACGGAAAATTGACGGTGTGAATTTCGGTTCTCACAGTTTAACGCTAGAAGGAGGAGGGGTCGGATTCTCTTACACAATAATCGCTAGAACGAATGAGAAAAGACATGCCTAATCTAAACGGCGACGTCATCTCGTTTGAGAAAAGAGCAACAATCGATTCGATCAAACCTCTCAACGATCTTCTCGTTATCGAGCTGACGATCCAGAATATGGATGTCGCGAGGATATTAGTCAATACCGGAAGCTCGGCTGATATCATCTTCAAAAATACTCTCTTGAGAATGAAAATCGATATGTCTGAAATCACGGAAAATGCAAGCCCGTAGTAGGACTCTCGGGAGAAGTCACCAAGACTCTCGGTACAATCAACCTCACGGTTCGACCCATGTCTTACAACGCAATCGTAGGAACTTTGTGGTTAAACTCGATGCAAGCGATCCCGTCAACGTACCACATTTGTCTTAAGTTTCCGACTCCGTACGGAATCGAGACCATATGGGGAAATCGGAGAACCTCGCAAGTTTGCTATGTCGCAGATTTAAAACGAAAAAATCTGCCAGCCGACGTTCCTTCCAAAAAGAAAAAGAAGTCCTTGGTCGTCGACAACGCCCCAGAGCAGCATAAAACGGAACTCTTCTGGCAGTTGCGGGCGGCCAAAGCATTGGAAGGTAAACGCGAGCCAACCTGCGAGCCTGTCATCTCAATATGCATCGATGAAGCTTTCCCAAAACGCTGCGTCGAAATCGGTGAGAACCTGAGCGAGACCTTAAAAGCCGAACTCCTGCCATGTTTGAAACGAAACTCGAACACGTTCGCTTGGACTGCGGAAGATATGCCAGGGATCGACATTAACATCACATGTCATGAACTTAACGTTGACCCAACATCCAAACCCGTCAAACAAAAAAGACGAAAACTAGGGCCAGAACGCTCCGAAGCGGTCAACGGCGAAGTCGACAGACTCCTCAAAGTAGGATCGATCACGGAAGTTTGATATCCTGACTGGCTCGCCAATCCCGTTGTCGTAAAGAAAAAGAATGGAAAGTGGCGAGTTTGCGTCGCTTTCACCGATCTCAATAAATCGTGTCCAAAAGATAGCTACCCGCTGCCTTACATCGATCGCTTAGTCGAAGCAACCGCGGGAAACAAACTCTTATCTTTCATGGACGCCTTCTCGGGATACAATCAAATCATGATGAACCCTGACGATCGGGAGAAAACCGCATTCATAGCTGATCGCGGAACTTATTGCTATAAAGTGATGCCTTTCGGCCTTAAGAATGCTGAGGCGACTTATCAACGACTCGTCAATCGAATGTTCTCCAAACAACTCGGGAAAAAATGGAAGTGTACATCGAAGATATGCTCGTGAAATCACTCGAAGAGCGAGACCATGTCGTGCATCTCCAAGAATGTTTCGAGAGGCTCAACCTTCGTAACATGAAGTTGAACCCGGCGAAGTGTCGGTTTGCCGTCGCATCCGGAGATTTTTTAGGATATCTCGTCACCTACCGTGGGATTGAGGCCAACCCGAAGCAGATGACGACGCTGATAGAAATGGTCTCTCCTATAACAAAACGTGAGGTACAAAGGCTGACCGGCAGGGTCGCAGCGCTTAACCGCTTTATCTCGCGGTCGACGGATAAATGTCTGCCTTTCTACGAAACATTAAAGGGTAACAAAAAGTTCGAGTTGTCCGTAGAATGCAGAAAAGCTTTCCAACAGCTGAAACATTACCTAGCTACTCCGCCGTAGAAGGAGAACCATTATTTCTTTACATTGCAGTATCAGCGACTGCCGTAAGTGGCGTCCTCATCCGAGAAGAACGCGGCGAACAAAAACCGATCTTTTACGTAAGTAAGAGCACCCGCAACAATAGATCCTTAGGGGGAATCCTTAGGGAAAAAGAAAAAAGGGCATTTCAGATTATATAAGGATATTTCAGATTTTTTCTTTAAGAAAAAAAAACTGATTAATCGCGGACCGCCACGTGGGCAGTGGAGCCCGAGAATAGTGTAAGGATCAATCCTTACATAAGGATTTTATCCTTAAAATCCTTAACTGTTCATGAGACCCATTGATTATAAAATTAATATTTCCCTAAGGATTTCCCCTAAGGATCTATTGTTGCGGGTGCTCTAAGACGCTACTGGACGCCGAGACGCGATATCCAATGATGGAGAATTGGCTTTGGCCGTAGTCATGTCGACAAGAAAACTAAGACCATACTTTCAATCTCACACTATTGTCGTACCCACTTCGTGTTCTCTCTCCGCACTATTTTGCACAGTCCCAGCCAATCGGGAAGATTAGCAAAATGGGCGATCGAGCTGAGCGAATACGATATCGAATATCGCACAAAAACTTGTGCAAAATCGCAAGTACTTGCGGACTTCATAGTGGAACTCCCAACGGGAAGCGTGTCCGACCAAGAACCGAACCCAACCTGGGTCCTATACGTTGACGGATCCTCATCCAAACAAGGCTTCGGGATCGGCATCCGACTCGCATCCCCTATAGGAGAAATATTGGAACAGTCATTCCGAATAATTTTCCACGCTTCAAACAACGAAGCCGAATATGAAGCCTTGATTGCAGGACTACGATTGGCCCACGGCCTGAAGATTCGTAACCTTCACGCTTACTGCGACTCCCAGCTAGTGGCTAGCCAGTTCAGCGGAGAATACGAAGTGAGGGACGAGAGAATGGAAGCATATCTGATCTTAGTAAAAGATCGGACCCAAAAATTCGATCGATTTGCCCTTACTAGGATCCCTCGAGCGGTAAACACCCAGGCAGACGCCCAGGCCGCTCTGGCATCCAGCTCGGATCCTGGTATGAGCAGGATAATTCCTGTTGAATTCATCGAACACCCTAGCATTGGACCGCCCGTAGTCATATACCTGATCAACGAACCGGAGGACGACATAGACGAAAACCATCCAGCCAAAGATCAGTCCGATTATGGATTCGATCGTCCGTGGATGGAAACAATTCTCGCATAAATAACCAATGGAGAACTTCCACCGGAAAAATGGGCGGCCCGAAAAATAAAAACTCAGGCCGCACTGTATGTTGTAGTTGACGGAGAACTTTACAAATGGAGTTTCTCCGGACCACTGATGACCTGCGTGCAAGGGGAGAAAGCACAGCGGATAATGCAGGAAGTGCACTCCGGATCTTGCGGAAACCATTCCGGCGGAAGATCTCTCGCAATAAAAATCAAGCGCCACGGATATTTCTGGCCAACGATGATAAAATATTGTGAGGATTTCTCGCGAAAATGCGAAAAGTGCCAGCGGCTTGCTCCGACCATTCATTAACCTGCCGAAGTTCTCTCATCTATCTCGGCACCATATCCGTTCATGCGATGGTCGATAGATATAGTCGGGCCAATGCACACATCAAAACAAAACGCTTCCTTTTGGTGCTGACCGATTTCTTTTCTAAGTGGGTCGAAGCCGACTCTTATGCAAGCATCAAGACGCCCAAGTAGAAAGTTTCGTATGGAGGAACATAGTCTGTAGACATGGAGTACCATACGAAATCGTGACGAACAACGGATCTCAATTTATCTCAACTAGATTCGAAGCTTTCTGCGAAAAATGGAAGATACGATTGACCAAATCGACTCCAAGATATCCTCAAGGAAACGGACAAGCCGAGACCATTAATAAAAGTATCCTCGACGGCCTCAAAAAACGCCTCGGCGCCAAAAAGGGCAAGTGGGCCGAAGAGCTCGAGGGCGAGCAACGGGCGAAACTCCTTTTGCCCTCGTATACAGGACAAAATGCATGATTCCCGCAGAAGTCGAATTTCCAGGAGTACGTAGAAGGTTGCTCCCAGAAAGGGAAGAATCAAACAACCTGATGTTTCTCGACGAACTCGATTTGATTAACGAATGACGAGATCAAGCCTGTTGGGGTCAAAATCGGTACGACGGAATTAATGGCCAAAACTTTCCGCAAGAATACAAAAAGAACAGTTTTATAAAGCTCGAGAATCGCTTTATAAAACCGGAAGAATCACTTTATAAAACTCGAGAAATCGTTTTATAAAACTCGAGAAATCGTTTTATAAAACTCGAGAGCCGTTTTATAAAACTCGAGAAATCGTTTTATAAAACTCGAGAATCGCTTTATAAAACTCTAGAAACCGTTTTATAAACTCGAGGACCGTTTTATAAAACTCGAGAATCGCTTTATAAAACTCGATAAATCGTTTTATAAAACTCGAGAGCCGTTTTATAAAACTCGAGAAATCGTTTTATAAAACTCGAGAATCGCTTTATAAAACTCGAGAAACCGTTTTATAAACTCGAGGATCATTTTATAAAACTCGAAGATCGTTTTTATAAAACGAAAAAGTCATTTTATGAAATCCGAAGATCGTTTTATAAAACTCGAGAATCGTTTTACAAAACCGCGAAAAACCGAAAAAGCCGTAAAACGCGAACTAGTCGCAACTAGTCTGCCCACCGGCGATCTAAGCCAAACCCGGCTTAGATCGCCGATGGGCGATCTAAGAAACACTCTCTAGATCGCCCATCGGCGATCTAAGCCGGGCCCGGCTTAGATCGCCGATGGGCGATCTAAGGGTCACTCTTTAGATCGCCCATCGGCGATCTAAGCCGGACCCGGCTTAG
>CAKOAT010084155.1:0-47512 GCA_932364175.1 Eruca vesicaria subsp. sativa
GGAGTATTCATGGCAATGGCAATGTTGTAAATACTTGAAGATGATGAGGTTGAGAGAGTAAAAATGCCATTTTCGAAAAAAAATTCAAAAACCATATAAATGGCATTTTCGTAAATAAAATGAAGATGTGGGGTGAATAGGACAAAAACAAGATGAGTCAAAAGAAGAGGTTAGTTTTGTGTTTGACTTGGAGTTTTGAATCAAATTTGCAAAAAGCCCTTGGACCTTTTATCTCCGCATCCAGGGACGATACACGTGTACCCGTAATTTTATAAATATTAAGTCTTTTGTATGAAAAAACACAAAGAAATCTGCTAGGTTAGATGGGTTAATAGTGTTATGCACCCTCTTCAAGTCTTGAGTTTGATTCCCTATTAGACATTTATTCTATTTTGCACCCACTCAAAATATATTCTGGTTTCACCTCTGTCTGCACCAACACTGGAAAATTTTAGATGTGGATTCTGAATTTTAAAATAATTTTAGCGTTTACATCTAGAATTGATGTTTTTTTTCTTTTGCTACCATTTCCCCATCTTCACTACACGAGATGTTTTATATCTTTATTTCAAAGATTTGCCCAAAATTATTCAAAACCAGAAAATTTTTTTTCTTTTCTTTTTTAACAGAAAGTTACGCTAAGAAATTTATTTTTAACACTAATTAACAATTAATCACCATATAAATTTTAATCATTTATATATTAATTGTGGAGTATTATACCATGTTTTAGCAAGCACATATGATTTTTAGAATCCTTAGAAAAATAAATTAGTACATCTTAACATATATTATATTTTTTTACTAAACTAACTCTTAAATGAATTAATAGTCTATAAAAATATTATTCATTATTTCACTAAATAAGAACTAGGAAATTACCTAATATGGTTAATAAATATATGAAAATTAATGATTTTGAATAATAAAGATTTGATAACAATTTTTGTATCCTCCAGCCTTTTTGTTTAATTTTATATTATTAAAATAAATTAAATAATCACATCAAGCATATAATTAAAAAAAAAATAGATTTTTTCTTATATGCTATATTTTGAATTTTTGAAACGATTATAATTTACTAAGACTATTTTTTGTCACAATGAATTACTAAGACTATTAAAATTCCACATTGAAATTTTTGTGATCAATGGTTTAACTTTTTTTCTTATAACAAGATATAAATGATCATAAAACAGATAACTATGAAATCTCATTTAATATATATATACATTTTAAGTTTTTTTTGTCAGAAAAATATCCCTCAAAATATAAAATGACCAAAATAGCCTCTTTTTATTTTGAAAATTGTAATATTTATGTTTTATTTTTATTTAAATTTTAAACTAAAAACCCCCACACCCCACCCTTTAACTCTGAAAACTAAATATAGATTATTTAAACCAAGACTATAAGTGCATATTTACCTTTTAATGAAAACTTATTTTGGTCATTTTTCTCGAGGATTATTTTTGTGAAAATAAACTAAAAAGAACTATTCAAGGAAATTTCTCTATATTTGTTACAATACTGTTTAAATTAAAATATATATCATATATAAAATAAGTAAACATATTAATTTCAAAATTTTCATTGAGTGGAATTCTAAATTACTAAACACTCATATTAATAAAAATACTATTTTTGTTACACAAAAATATAAAAATGTTCGTAAATTCATATGAGTACGAAGCTTCAATTAATAAATATTCAATTTAAAATATACTATTTATTTATGTCAATATCAGTTAATTTTAGTTACATACCATATAAAATAAATAAATGATTTTTTTACCAACAAAAAATATTGTAAATAAAAAGAGGGATTGTTTTTATTTAAGTGATTACTCCAATTTAATTATATACATAATAGTTACTCGGTTCTCAATTATTCAATATATTTATTACAGCATAATACATAAATGAACACAAAATAAATAATAATATGTATAGATAATTTGTATACATAAGGAATGTTCATTTCGCACAAGCACGGAGCACAAATGTTATTTGATCATATCATTTCAAAAAATAGAATTTTCATATCAAAGTGAGATTGTGAATTATAACATCTGAATGTTATCATTGAAGCCCAATGTAAATTAAAGAAATTAAAAAAAAATATCAACAACATTATCCTCTCATCAACCGTATATTGACGATCCATGACCGTACGTTTAAGAAATTATGACATGAATGTTGACCGATCAAAAATATTATTCAATGATTACTAATATATATATATATATATATTATATATATGATGATCAATTATCTACAATACTAGGTTAAAACTCCCCCATGCGCGGAATAAACATTGGTATACAACTATTTTTACATACACTATTATTTATTTAGGATTTGAAATTTGAAAAATACACTACTATTAATTTTTTGTTTTGGAAACTACACTTTCTTAAATGTACATTTACTTTTTTACCCAAATTAGATATTTCAATAATTAAGATAAATTCAAAATTAATAAGAATATTATAATTAATTATTTTTAAGATACATATGTGTTTTAAGATAAATATGTTATTTTACAATTTATTTTTTACGATAACAAAGATATTAAAAAATAAATAAATTATGATTTGTTTTGAATTTATTATAAAGTGTTAGGGAAAAATTGGAGAAATGCACTCAAATAAAATTATAATTTGAAAACTACACCATTGTTTAAGTTTTTGAAAAAAATACACTTATTTATATATAAACTTACCAAATTACCCAATCTTAATAATTCTCAATTCCTAATATATATATATATATATATATATATATATATATTAACTGTTTTTAAAAAAATCGTTATAGAACCTACATACTATATATATTAATATGTCTACACAATATTCTTTCACATATATTTATAATATATCTTAAACTTTTTATTATTATGAAACAAAAAGAAAAGAACTCAAGATACCGTCTCATCTTCTGATATCCTCTCCATTTCTGAATTTTTTTTCCCTTTTCTCTAGTTTCACAGGATCTTATTCTAATCTCATGAAGAAGTTTGCTGATTCATGAATCAGATTTCAGTTTCTATTCTACTTCTATTTTATTCTGACAATAGTTCTGTTTTTTTTTTTAGAAAAATCATGTTGCGTTTGGCTGGAGTTTTAGGAAAGTGGAAGATGAATAAAGAATCATGGAAATTCATGGTGAATACAAGAGCATGAGGTAAATTATTTATCATTAAGGAAGGTTTAAAGTTTGACGATATGGTTCAGATGGTTCACGAATATTTTGATACTATAGGGTGGGTAATGAGTCAGAATTATCTATGCACTACCGGAATCAATGCTTCGAGATATGTCTAAGGGTACGCCTCCTGTTTTTTTTCTGAACAATGGTAGACAATTGGATTCTTTGTGTGAAATGTGTAAATCCATGCATCTGCGTCTTTGCATCTTGGTGAAGAATGGAAACCTATGGAACCATGGTCAATGTTTCAATTATGAAGATACTGCTGTTTATGGAAAAGGCCATGAAAAATAAGAATAAGGATGTTGATAGACAAGTATAGTAACCCAAAACCAGAAGTGGAAAATTTTAATTTTCATGATGCAAAGGTAACTGAAAAGGGTCAATGGCTCAAGAATAAATCAGAGCTATCTTGGAATATACAGATGCTTTCAATTGAACGCAAATTAAGAATTGTTATCAGCAAGTCAGACAAGAAGTTGTTAGTTGTCAAATGATAATATAGTAATCAAGAACCAGAAGTGGAACCAGACAGTAAGTTGGTTTCCAAGTGTCTAAAAACATAATTGATTACAGTTGCAGCTTGTATCGTAGAAACTTCCACTTCTGGTTCTTGATTACTATATTATCATGTTGTTACAATATTTATCAAAATATTATAATGTTGTTACAATGTTATAATGTTGTTACAATATTTATCAAAATATTATAATGTTGTTACAATATTATCAAAATATATATAGTAATCAAGAACCAGTAGTGGAAGTTTCTAATTTTCATGATGCAAAGATCACTGAAAAGGGTCAATAGTTTAAGAATAAATCAGAGATGTCTTGGAGTATACGGATGCTTTCAATTGAACGCAAATTCAGAATTGTTATCAGCAAGTCAGACAAGAAGTTGTTAGTTGCATCTCCTTCTGCATCTCATCTTGTGCTTATTCTTCTTCCTATGTTGCTGTGTTTCTTCTATGGATCGATTAACACAGATCGTTTTTCTTCTATCTCCTTCTTTGTATGTTTCTGTGATTCCTCTTCCTCTGTACTTTGACTGAAGTCTTAAGAGTTGAGGAATATAACAAAAACACTTTCACCATATACAAACTCAAATATTAAATATCCAATAGAGAAAGGTAAGTATGACGAAAATAGACGAGGTTGTTATGAATCGTATTCATGCGTAGCAGAGAAGAAGCATGAGGAAAGAAAGAGATCATTTACAATAGTTTCGTCATGAGAGATCATTTCTAAATTGTTCACTTTTCTCTGCTCAAAATCCAATTCCGGTTCTTACAATATACTCTTATAAAGGAATACAAATGAGGACAATGAGTTGGTAACTTTCAGTAGCTGTGTAAGAAACTCTTCGTATGGAGGAGTAATTGAAGACAAGTTAATATCGACATCCGGAATAAAAAAATTAAGTTGTTTTGAAGATTGAAGACTTTGCTTATAGACGTTAAGGTTTTCTTAGAGACTATGACTAATTAATCTTACTTCTAATTTTTTTTTTTTGTCTAAGGTGTCAGGCAGAAGGGTGCTGACGTGTCATGCTCTGGCGAGACTCTCAACTGAGTCATTACATAATAGATTGTGGATAAGGGAAAATGCTATTATATTATGAGATTAGACTTTTTCTGAATCCATAGATTCTCATAATTTTGACAAGAACAATTAAATCAATTATATCGGTTGTTTATCCAATTATGTGACTCATCAATTGGAAGACTAAAAGATAATATGATGAGATGTGTATGTGATACACTAAATTGTGTATATCCTATTGTAAATCAACAATATAGATGTAGTATTTGAGATTTAATTCCAGATGACTGTTCTTACACTTTATTTTTATGGGATCAATATCAAACTAAAACAATTCGATTAAATGTAAATAAAATAATTAAAATAAAGTAAATAACAGAGTTGATTTAGTTTCAGATTATAAAAGAGCTAGATTCAGGGTGCTTCAACGGGATACTTAGGATCATGAGCCACACAACTATTTAGGGAAGACAATACGAGCCAATCTAGAACTAGAACAACAAGACTAGATAAACCCACTGTCGTGGTATCTACCAATTCATCAAGCAATCCTAATGCCTAAATTGTCGTTTGGATTAGAGAATGATGACAAGCACTGAGCTCAAATTCAATTGGTTCACAGTTTTCCTTAACATCAGTTTTCATTGGCTAAAGACAAATCGCTTATCTATGTTTTTTCTAGAAACCTAAAAAACTTTTGAGGATTAGATTAAATCTATATCAAGATGCTAAATGCCCAGTTTAACACAAGCAGTAAGTTTAGGAATGGACACAGATATCAAAGAATAACAATCCTATTTGTGTCTAACACATTGATCCATGATCCCTAACACCTAAACCTAATAAGCCGACTACTCAACCATGAAGCAAGAAACACAGAGATAGAGACTGAATAAAACATGGAATATGATTGCAATAAAAGATAGATAGGATTCAAGAACTCTTCTCTAAGGAAGGAGAGAGAGAGAGAGAGAGAGAGAGAGAGAGAGAGAGAGAGAGAGAGAGAGAGAGAGAGAGAGAGAGAGAGAGAGAGAGAGAGATCTTTCTCCATTTATAAGGGTAACAAACCGCTATAATAATTCAATAGGGTCTAGTTTCTCAAGTAAAAGTAGTAGCATAGAATTCAATAGGATCTAGTTTCTCAAGTAAAAGTAGTAGCATAGAAAATAATAGAAAAGTGGAAGAAAATATATGTAAAGGTCGCTGGCGGCTCAAAGAGAAAATGGGAGGATTAGGGAAAATGCTGAAATATCTTGTAGTTTCCGTAAAAATCTATGCCACTAGAGCAGGCATTCAGGTGCTCTGCTTGGCTCAGGAGCACCTATCAGGTTTATCTGTTTAGTTTTTACGCGGGAAAATTATAATTTATACTATTTTCTTCCTATATTCTTCCAAGAGCCTTCCAACCTACTCCGGATCTGTAAAGACTTACAAAGACTAAAAATACTTGATGGACCCTTGAAAACAAATGATAAAACTTATATACAATGTGTCAAAAATTCAACATATCGGTTCTTTCAGACTTAGATCCTTGTTTGTCGTCAAACAGTCAAGCATCAGGAACATGGAGAAAGGTTTGAAAGTGTGGGAGCTCTCCTATTCTTAGCGACCATACCTCAACCACAAATCTATGAACCATATAAGTAGTAAAACTAGGACAACAGACCCTTACCAAAACCCCCCACTGATTGTTGTTCAAAATCGGCTACATACTCTATATCTCTAACCTGCAAAACTCACACCTTTCAAACAAAACTCATTACATTCAGTTTTAGAGTGGTGTGAGCTTATCACATGAATTATTCAGGGTAGACAATTCTAGGTGTAAAAAGACCATTTTATGGTGGAGCTATAAGTTTGTAGGGTTTATCATTTCTTTGTAGAGGATGCAGGATATCGCACAAAATTGCAAAAGAGGATGGATCCATTGATGTTCACAGCCTTTACTCATTTTTACTTTCTCTAGAGCAACTTCTCTGAGTCTCCACCTGCTCCTTGTTCTTTCAAATTTGTACTCACTCTTTTGCTCGACCTTCCAGTGGCTCATGTTTTTTAAAAAAAAATTCCTCTTCTCCATCACCTTATTATGTTTTATTTTAAGAGTAACATGGTGATGTGACGAAGAAGGAGGTAGTACATGATGGTTCTGATTTTCCACTAGTGGTTTTGATCGTGCAACCATTCTGGTTCTCCACTCTGTTCTTGTGTTGGGGCTTTGGTTATGGAGCAATTACTCTCTTTAATAATCTTTCATGCTCTGCTCGACTAATCTGATTTTCTGCTGCAGTAACGAGTAAGAGCCTGTATCGATCATTTCCTCTCTGGTCCTTTTGAACATATATACACATAAGATACTGAAAAGAAAAATGCATGAGGACAGAATAAAGGCTTAAGGGGTTCAAGGTGGGTACTAGCTAAAGATGAGCTAGCCACTCAAGACAGCAAAATGGATAAAAAGAATAAGAAGTTCTGAGTGTAATCTCGTTTCCTTGATCTAACGTCCATGACAAGAAGAAATTCATTCAAGATTAGGTTCAAGTTAAGTCTTTCCATATTAACCTCTACAAGTCAAAATCTTCTTGAGAAAATGAGATAAATGTCAAGGGTGTTCCAGGTCCACATGTGTGTTTTAGTCACTGTTAAGGTCACTCAATAAGATAACTAAAGCACAAGGTGGTTAAGGATCATTACAAAATAATGTCCTAATTCCCACAATGTTTTGACTGACTTGGTCCTAAAGACTCACTTGATAAAAACATCAAAATGACTCAAGACTGACTCAAACATAAAAAACCAAAAACAACAATCGAAATCAGTAAACGACGAAAATCCTCCCCCAGACTTACTTCACAACGTCTTGGTATGATAATAAATCAGAGAAAATGTGTAAATAAGAACGTAAATATATATTTTGGTTGAGATACTTACCTGCATGGAGTGGGTGCTCCGGAAAATTATGGGTTCTCCATTGTCAGATCTCTACATGCAGCGGCCGCTCCTTTCGGAGGGATAGGTACTCCGTTACTAATACCCATAATTTTTGAAGTATCTGAGATTTTTCTGATTTTTGACCAGACACTTAACAAACTAAAACCAAAAATAAGCAAAAAACAAATCCTAATGCTATTTACACATACCAGTGGGTTGCCACTCACCAAACGCTTGGTTTAAGTCACTAGTTGGACTTTGTGATAGGGCTTAGTTGGGTTAAACATTAGTGTTTGTTCCAAAACAAGCTCCACAATCAGACATGTTCAGCTTCAAAACTCTACTCAACAATCTTTTTACAGCAGCTTTCCCTTTCTCTTTCTGCTCATATGTGAGAATAGCTCTGACTTTCGAGAATGTTTTAGAGGTACCTTTGCACTTTACATCATACTCAATGGAATTCTCATCATACATGGAGGTATAAAAGTCATTGTAGGGTCACCCTTGACCCTTTTCTTCTGGATTTTTTCTTGCACTTTCGCATTTCAAGGATTCTTTGATCTCACTCTTTTTGCCAAGATCCTTCTTAGGAACAACCTTCAGCTTCTCTCCACAACCCAATGAGATGCAGGAGGCGTGTAGTATGGGAAATCTGGTGGAGACATCCTTATAGAAGATCTTCTTTTTGATATTGGAGAATGAGACTTTCTTATTAGGCATATCGATGATTGTTTTCACCTTAGGCATTAATGATCTTCCAAGGATCACATG
Source organism: Eruca vesicaria subsp. sativa (assembly GCA_932364175.1). Taxonomy (NCBI): domain Eukaryota; kingdom Viridiplantae; phylum Streptophyta; class Magnoliopsida; order Brassicales; family Brassicaceae; genus Eruca; species Eruca vesicaria. The sequence continues at coordinate 8,457 of CAKOAT010084155.1, forward strand.
CATCTCATAATCCTTACTCATGTCAACAACTTGAAATTCTGTATGCAGAATACAGTCAAAAGCCATAGTCACCTGAGAAGGCTCAGCATCCACAATGTCTAGCTCGTCTACAATCACCTTCGAGACAAGATTCACACTAGACCCAGAGTCACAAAAAAATTCCTTAAATTCTACTCCAGCTATGGAACATGGAAATGCAAACTTTCCAGGGTCATCAACCTTAGGCAATACCTTCAGTGATGGTGTTAATGCTTTCAATGCTTCAGTAAAGAGTGCCTTAATTTCTTCTTGAGTCTCTCTACAATTTTTGAAGAACATATGTAATGGCCGAATCTCCCAAGCATGTTCAAATGAGATATTTTTTGAAGTCTTCTCACCATCTTCCTAATCTAGCTAGCTGCTAAGCACTAATGAGATCCATAAGATGTCTAGGTGGAATAAGATAGGGACCTTATGAACATAGACTAGAGTTGGTGGAGTCTCAGCATGTTCACTAGGAGCAGTCTCTTCAGAGCTAGCAGGCTTCTCGGTTCTTTCTTCTGCGCTTAAAGAAGTCTCAGCAAAAAACTGCTCTATTGCATCATATTGCTCAGCCCTAGGATTTTTATTAGTTTTTCCAAAGAGTGTTCCTTGTTGCCTCTTGACACTCTCAACTGTTTGAGTAAGCTGAACATCAATCCTACGCATGTGGATGCTCATAGTATCATATTTTGTATTCAGCTCGGTGAACGTGTTGTCCATCCTGGTGTTGATGTCTGTGGTAATTTGATTCAGTGTCTTTCCCTGAATTTGCTGGTTCTGGAGCATCTTTGCACATGATGTTGAGGACAGTGGAAGATGAATAAAGAATCATGGAAAGAGCAGGAGGTAAATTATTTACCATTAAGAAGGTTTAAACTTTGACGATATGGTTCAGATGGTTCACGAATATTTTGGTGTAATAGGTTGGGTAATGAGTTAGAACTTAGCTATGCACTACTCGGACCTATGCTTCGAGATATGCTTAGGGATATCCCTCCTATTTTTGTAAACAATGATAAGCAATTGGATTCTTTGTGTGAAATGTGTAAATCCAAGCCTTTATGTCTATGCATCTTGGTGAAGAATGGAAACCTTGGGAACCATGATTAAGGTTTCAATGTTGATAGATAAGGATAGTACTTATAATAAGAACCAGAAATGGAAGTTTCTAATTTTCGTGATGCAAAAGTCATTGAAAAGGGTCTCAATGGTTCAAGAATAAACCAAAGTTGTCTTGGAGTATACGTATGTTTTTAATTGAACGCAAATTCAGAAATGTTATCAACAAGTAAAACAAGAAGTTGTTGGTTGTCAAATGTGCAGATACAAGCTGCATCCGGATGGTTAAAACTGCTAAACTTCAAAGAAAAATGTAAATTTTGTAGAGAATACAACATAATTTGTTTATATAAAATTAAGAAAATAAAATAAGATCTATATGAATTTTATGATAACGTCAAAAAATCATAATTTATTTCTTTTAAAATTTCTTCGTTATTGTAAAATTCTAAAAGGTAAAATAGCAAATTTATCTTAAACACACATATTTATCTTAAACATAAGTAATTACAATATTCTTATTAATTTTGAATTTATATCTGAATTATTGAAATATCTAATTTGGGTAAAAAAAAAAGTAAATTCACATTTAAGAAAGTGTATTTTCAATAAAACAAAGAAAGGCTATGTATTTTTCAAATTTAAAATCCTAAATAGGATATTTTGCAAATTACCCCTATTTTACTCCACAAAATTTTAGCAACTAAAGAAAATCGTATGCTTTAATTAAAGCAATAAAAAAAGAAACCCTAAAAACATATGTAACTTATGTAACTCACTGAACAATAGTCAGCAGCATGGCAGATTGGCTAGGGAGACGGCGCCAGCGACAACGTCGTAAGAAACCTAGACGCCGCAAAACCAAACGAGCAAAGGATGTCCGTGGAGATTTCATCAGCTCCATGCCAGATGAGATCCTTCACCATATTCTCTCCTTTACCGACACCATCTCCGCCACCAGGACTTCTGTCCTGTCCAGCCGATGGAGGCATTTATGGCGCGAGTTAACTTCTCTCTACATCCATGACTTTGGACCAAAGGCTCGAGGGCTAAACCAAATCCTAACTAACTACACAGCTCCCAAAATCATGAGCTTCCATCTTGATATCTTCAGTGATGATCACTCTACACCTCAGATTGATAGCTGGATCGAGTTCGCTATGTCCCGCAGAGTGCAGGATCTGTCTATGACCTTTAATCAAAGGAAGTATAATTTTCCAGATTTTTTTTATCTTAGTTCTTCTATAAAGAAACTCAGCGTGAAATTGAGGGATAGATATATGATTCCTGGAGTCACAGTGTTGTGGGAATCCCTAAGGAGCTTGTCACTGAAGGATAAAGTCAAATGCCGAGTTTTTAGGAGTTTATTTTAGTAGTTGAGCAGTTATTTGAGTTGGTTTTTATTTGAATAAATCCTCCCTAGTATCTTGGGAGTTGAGTGTTTTTAGGATCTTAGCTTGAGCTTTACGTAAGCTCCATCTATTTAAGCTTCTTGTATTCATGAGTTATTCAATAAGATTTACAGAGCTCTTTCAGTTTCTCTTTGTTCTCTACTCTGTTTTTCTAATCTAACAAGTGGTATCAGAGCCTTGTGCTCGAGTATTCAGAGTTTACCAAAACGTGTGAGAAAATGAGTGAGAAAGAGTCATCGTTGAACATTCCCAAGTTCGATGGGGATTATGAGCATTGGGCAATGCTCATGGAGAACTTGCTCCGTTCTAAGGAATGGTGGGAGCTTGTTGAGACAGGGATCGATCAATCAGTGGTGGGAGTGGTCTTGACAGACGCTCAGAAGACAGAACAAACATAGATGAGGCTTAAAGATCTGAAAGTGAAGAATTACCTTTTCGCCTCAATTGACAAGAACATCCTCAAGACGATAGCGAAGAAAGAGACCTCAAAAGACATCTGGGAGTTAATGAAGGTGAAGTATCAAGGGAACAAGAGAGTGAGAAGTGCACAGTTACAGAGACTCAGGAGTAATTTTGAAGTATTAGAGATGAAGGAAGGCGACTCAATTACTGAGTATTTCTCAAGAGTCATGGTGGTTGCAAATGATATGAGAAATCTTGGTGAGGATATGCAAGATGACAAAATTGTTGAGAAGATTCTTCGTACGTTGGTGGAGAGGTTCACCTACATTGTGTGTGCAATTGAAGAGTCAAAGGACATCAAAGAACTCACCGTTGATGAGCTGCAGAGTTCATTACTGGTGCATGAGCAAAATCTTACCAAACATACTGGTGATGAGCTTGCCTTAAGGATGGAAGGTGGAAGAGGAACGGGAGGACACAATCAGAGAGGTGGATATCGTGGTGGAAGAGGAGGAAGATCAAGCTTTGACAAGAGCAAGATCGAGTGCTACAAGTGTCACAAGATGGGACACTTCAAAAATGAGTGTCCTAGTTGGGAGAAAAGTGCAAACTACGTTGAACTGGAGGAATATGTATTGCTTATGGCGCAAACAGAAGCCGGTCTTGATCACGTGTGGTATCTGGATTCAGGATGTAGTAATCACATGTGTGGAGTCATGGAGTGGTTCTCTGATTTTGATGACAAATTTCGTCAGCAAATTAAGCTTGGAGATGATCGGAAGATGCTAGTGGAGGGAAGAGGAAGTCTTAGATTGGAGATCAATGGAACTACTCAAATGATATCTTCAGTCTACTATGTTCCAGGCTTGAGAAACAACCTTCTAAGTGTTGGACAGTTGCAGCAGAAGGGACTGAGGATAGTGATTGAAAAAGATGTCTGCGAAATTTGGCACAAGCAGCAAAGAAGACTTCTGATGCAACCTTTCATGTCTACAAATCGCATGTTCGTTGTGAAGGCTAAAGTGAGAGAACCTAGTGGAGAGATGCAACTGAATCAGGTACAAAACTCGGTGGTGGAGACAGAGGAACTATGGCACAAAAGGTTTGGACATTTGGCAAACAACAGTATACAAGTCTTGGCAGAGAAGGAGATGGTGAGTGGCTTACCCAAGATCAAGACTGAAGAAGGTGTATGTGAAGTGTGCATGAAAGGTAAACAGAACCGAGAAGCAATTCCAAGGAAAACCGTGTGGAGAGCAAGTCGTGGACTGGAGCTAGTACACAGCGACATCTGTGGTCCCATATCACCAACATCAGAGAGTGGGAAAAGGTATATAATCAACTTTATTGATGATTATAGTCGCAAATGCTGGACTTACTTTCTTACAGAGAAGTCTGAGGCATTCAAAGTGTTCAAGGAATTCAAAAGTGCTACAGAAAGAGAATCTGGAGGTTTGTTGGCTTGTCTAAGAACTGACAGAGGTGGAGAGTACAACTCCAAGGTGTTTGAGGAGTTCTGTGCAGAACAAGGCATCAAGAGGCAGCTCACAGCCGCTTACACGCCTCAACAAAATGGAATTGCAGAGAGGAAAAACAGGAGTGTCATGAACATGGTGAGATGCATGTTGTTTGGAATGAAGGTGCCCTTGAGATTCTGGCCTGAAGCGGTCCAATATGCAGTTCACATACTCAACCGTAGCCCAACAAAAATACTTGGAGATGTTACGCCAACAGAGAAGTGGAGTCACCACAAGCCTTCAGTTGAACACCTCCGCGTCTTTGGCTGCACTGCGTTTGCTCTAGTACCATATGAAAGAAGAGTGAAGCTTGATGAGAAGAGCATTAAATGTGTGATGTTTGGTGTGAGTAAGGAGTCTAAGGCTTACATATTGTATGATCCAAGTGCAAAACGGATCATCATCAGTAAGGATGTAAGGTTTGATGAGAAAAAAGAGTGGAATTGGGAAGAAAAAATTGAGGAAGACAGGTTTGTTGAGTTTAATGAAGAAGATGAAGTACAAGAGAGATCGCCTGAGACACAAAATCAAGAAGTTGAGGGAGTTGGAAACGCTGGTTCACAGAATGAAGAGGAAGAAAGAACTGCAGAAGAGACGAGTGCAGAAGAAGTAAGCTCAGACACAGACAGAAGTAGGACAGGCAGAAGCAAGCAAAAACCAGTATGGATGAGAGATTATATTTGTGAAGACAGAGGTTTGATCACAGAGGAAGAAGAAGATGGTGAGATGATGGCAATGTTTGTTGATCTTGCAGATCCTGTGAAGTTTGAAGAGGCCGTAAGACAAGAAAGATGGAGAAATGCAATGACAACCGAGATCAAATCAATTGAAGAAAACGACACATGGGAACTGATGGAACCACCAGCAAACATCAAAGTAATAGGAGTGAAGTGGGTATACAAGACGAAGCTTAATGAAAGAGGAGAGGTAGACAAGTTTAAGGCAAGATTGGTGGCCAAGGGTTTTCATCAAACACATGGAGTGGACTTCTATGAAGTGTTTGCACCAGTGGCTAGGTGGGACACTATTAGAATGATTATTGGAGTGGCTGCACAACAAGGATGGAGTGTGTTTCAGCTAGATGTGAAGAGTGCATTTTTACATGGGAAGCTGGATGAAGATGTATATGTAGAACAACCGTTGGGATTCGTAGTTGAAGAAGAGAGACACAAAGTTTACAAGCTTAAAAAGGCCTTGTATGGTCTTAAACAAGCACCCAGAGCTTGGTACAGCAGGATTGAGAGCTACTTCACATCAGAGGGTTTCAAAAAATGTTATTGTGAGCATACCCTGTTCGTGAAGATGGAAGAAGAGGCAACAATCATTGTAAGTCTCTATGTTGATGACTTGATCTATACAAGTAACTCAATGCGGATGATGGAAAAGTTCAAGGCATCTATGGAGAAAGAGTTTTCAATGACAGACCTAGGAAGAATGAAGTATTTTTTGGGGGTGGAAGTGACTCAAGACGTTCATGGGATCTTCATTAGTCAGAGAAAGTACGCAACAGAGATTCTGCAACGATTTGGGCTAGACAAATGCAACTCGGTGAAGAATCCAACAGTTCCTGGCTTGAGGTTGACGAAGGAAGGAACAGGAGGGGCTGTAGATTCAACAGAGTTCAAGCAACTGATTGGAAGCTTACGTTACTTAACTGCAACAAGACCTGATCTCATATACTCTGTGAACTTGGTGAGTCGATACATGGAGAAACCTACTGAGCAACATATGTTAGCAGCCAAGCGTATCATGAGGTATGTGCAAGGAACTCTGAACTATGGGATACAGTACAAGCGTAATGGAGAAGAAGGGCTAGTAGGCTTTGTGGACAGTGACTATGCGGGTGACAGTGACGACAGAAGAAGCACATCGGGTTATGTCTTTATGCTTGGAGGAGGAGCTGTAGCGTGGTCGTCAAAGAAGCAACCTATTGTCACTCTATCAACCACGGAGGCAGAGTATGTATCTGCAGCTAATGGAGCGTGTCAAGCAATTTGGATGAGAAACATTCTCAAAGAAATTGGGTTTGATCAAGGGAACTTCACAACACTTTGGTGCGACAACAGTTCTGCAATCAAACTAGCAAGAAACCCTGTTCTACACGGAAGAAGTAAGCATATTCATGTTAGGTTTCACTTCCTACGTGATTTGGTGAAAGAAGGTACGATTAGCTTGGAGTACTGTCCAACAGAGAACCAGTTGGCGGATGTGATGACTAAACCGGTGAAGCTGGAAGTATTTGAGAAGCTCAGAAGTGATATGGGAGTTTGCGTGAAGGTTGATTAAACTGAAAAAACAGAGTGTTTTCAGTTTACAGGAGGGATTGAAGGATAAAGTCAAATGCCGAGTTTTTAGGAGTTTATTTTAGTAGTTGAGCAGTTATTTGAGTTGATTTTTATTTGAATAAATCCTCCCTAGTATCTTGGGAGTTGAGTGTTTTTAGGATCTTAGCTTGAGCTTTACGTAAGCTCCATCTATTTAAGCCTCTTGTATTCATGAGTTATTCAATAAGATTTACAGAGCTCTTTCAGTTTCTCTTTGTTCTCTACTCTGTTTTTCTAATCTAACAGTCACTGCACAGTTGTCGTATTCGAGATGAATCCATTGCAGGGATTATCTCTGGCTGTCCAATGCTTGAAAGCTTGGCATTGTATTACTGTGGTGTATTTCAGTTTCTTGACCTACGTAAGTCATTGAGTCTGACAAGATTAGAAATAAAGCACTGCTCTTGGGCTTCACGACCAACTAAGATTATAGCTCCACACATTCATTATTTGAGATTGAAAACCTCAGAAACATGTAAATTAGTGGACGTCTCTTCTTTGTCTGAGGCTTACCTTGATATTGGCATCTATGAACGGTTTAATCGAAAGGCTGATTTACTTCTAGCTACGGTGTTAAAGATGCTAGCAAAACTACGGAATGTAGAGAGACTTACTGTTAGTACAACCGTTCTTCAGGTTTATTTGTTTTCTTTGTATATCAACGCCTTGAATTTGACAAATAGTTCTTGTTAATTATTTGCCATTTTGCGATTTTTAACTTTTGCATGGTTTTTTTTTTCCAATGGATTTGTTAGATTCTATCTGCTGCTGAGATCCGTCGTTTTCCTTTCCGAGCGCTCAGAGTTCAAACTTTGATTGTTAAAACACAGTTAGCCCGATCTTTGATTACTGGTATAGCATGGTTGCTACAAAATTCACCTGACTTAAAGAGGCTAATAGTACAGACAACGGACAAAGGCAGCATGTGGGTAATATCTCTTTACCAGAAACTTCTTTTATGTTCTTGTCTATCATAAGACCCTGCAAACTAACAATAAAGTAAGAAGAAAAGAGACATGTCTTTCACTTTTTGCTGAGCTAGTTTGCTATAAGATTATTATGTATTTTTGTAGCTCAAGACAAAAACAAAATTGTGAAAATTAATTATAATGTGCTTTTGGATTTACTCTTGATGTGTACTACAGGTTGATGAATGTGTTGATAGCTATCTGGATACACAAGGCTCGAAATTGGATAAATTATGGAGATTAAAATATGGTGCCTTTCCTCCCTCACGTGAGATGTATTCGATGTTGCATTCTGAAGATTCAACGTGGAAACTATTGGCTTCGTTCATAGAATGTCTGCTGAGAAACACGAAGACGCTAGAGACGCTGGTTATATGGCTGGGAGGTTCTTACTTCAACGCAAAATGGTTTAAAGGGCTTCTTCGGATGGTTCCAACACTTTCTCACAACACTAATGTCTCAATTATTCTCAAACTAAGCAATTGTTAAGTGTTTTATATTATCGTTTATCTTTTACAGCATTTCACAATGAATCTCATGACTGGGCTAAGTGAGTTATTTTTTTATATATAAACTAGGTGTTTTGCCCGCACTTGCGGGCTTAATAATTTTACTAATATCTATAAATAAATATATAATCAAGTTATGTAAATTATAATAAATTATTGTTCATAGACTCAAAATATTTAATAATAAACTAAATTATTTCTTTTTATTTATAAAATTTTCATCATCATATAAATAATTTTCATTACACAACTTATATTTGAAAATACTCATAAACTTGAAACATTTATTAATAAATTAATATTGTTTTTAGACATAACAAAAAAGTATAAAAAATTATGTTTAATAATGTTTTGGATAACACAATATAAATTATCTATACACAAATTCTTTGCAAATTGATTTTTCATAATTAACTATATATTAACAAATAGAATTATTTTTTCAACGTTAATAAAGACTTTATAACACAATATAAAAAGTTAGATAAAGATAATTATCAAATTCATGAGATTCATTTTTAAATTTAGAATTAATTATATGTTAACAAATATAATTATTTTTCAAGGTTGATAAAGACTTTATCACATAATATAAAAAATAAGGATAATTATCAGATAAATGAAATTCGATGTTAATTTATAATTAATTATATATTAACTAATATAATGATTTTTCAAGTATATTAACTAATATAATTATTTTTCAAGGTTAATAAAAACTTTATAACTCAATATAAAATAGTTTTAGATAAAGATAAATCTAAAAAATCATTGAAATTCATTTTTTATTTATGTTTAATTAAATTAATTTTTTTTAATTATTCATTAAGGGTATAAACGATATTAACCATTCTAACTTTCAACGTGAGAGCTTTCTTGCAAAAAATCATTCATAAATAATAGTATAGATTACCTAAATCACATAAAGTTACAAAATTAATCAGCAAACTCACTTAAATTCTATAATTAAAAAATATATTTTTAAGATAACAATCTAATACAAAAGAATTAACATATTTTCAAAAAATATAATATTATTAACATAAATTCTTTTTATTTTATTTTATAATAAATTATTAAAATATGAAAATAAGCAAAATAACCTAAAATCATGGAGAAGTTGACAACTAAGCAAATTTTTACTTCTAAAATAATAATTGAATAATATATTTTTTAAGATAACAATCTAATACAAAATAATTAACATATTTTCTAAAAATATAATATTATTAACATAAATTCGTTTTTATTATATACTAAATTATTAAAACATGAAAATAAGTAAAATAACCTAAAATCATGGAGAAATTGACAACTAAGCAAATTTACTTCTCAAATAATGTTATAGATTTCTGCGTGAAATTTGGATGTCAAAAGAGGTTTAACAGAATATCAGAATATAACATCATAATTTCATTGATATCAAAAGAGGTTTAACAGAATATCAGAATCGAAATATACAATTAATGCATTTTTTAAACTGAACATGATAATAGAAAAGTAATAACACGATGCTTTCTAACTCTATTGCAGGATAGACTGATTCGCTAACTTTTTCTATCGTTGTTCTTGGTCTTATATGATCTTGTGTTAGGCTATCATCCATTGTGATCCAAAGTCTTTTACCACTTAATAGATCAGGAGGCACGATCCATCTGTTACATCGTTGCCCATTCCATACACTCCCGCTGCAGGAGATAACATGCTTTGTTGTATTCCTTATCAGTACCATAAGTAATTCCTCAAATTGACTTTGATAATCACATAACTCTGTCGTCTGCCACTCCCTATCTTCACATAAACAAGTTCCTTTCCCTCTTGTTGTCAAAGTAAAATGAAACACATCTCTATGAAGGAATGAAGTCACAATCATCCATGTCAAATTGTCAAGCGAACATGGTGTCTGCGATATTCCCCATGGCCATGGCAGTTTAAGATTTCTTTTTTCGTTCAATAGAACTTGTATTCCTCGAAAGGAATTCTCAGAATGGAATAAACCGCCGTGCCTAACAAACCACGGAATTACATCGACAAAGCAAAACTGCCAAGCTTTGTATGTCGGAAGATCACACTCAACAATTATGGAGATAATAGACTCACCTATTAGGGAGAAGATGGACTCGTCATAGATCTGATCCAAATCCCGAAACTGCCCAATGAACCAGAGGATAAACAAAAAATTGTCTGCCCATGTCAAAGACATCACGCGATGGTAGGAAGAAGAAAGACGGTGTGACGATAATACTCGTCGCTTGATTTGATAACAAGTCAACGCCATTGATTTCAACGAAATCATGCTTATTGATACAATATAAACTAGGGTACAAAGAAAACAAGAAATATTAAACTAAAGCGGCGGCCGTAGCCACCGCGAAGAAGGAAAATACTGAAACCAGAAAGGTTGTGTTTTTGATCGCCTCTTTTCAACGAGAGAGTACAGTTTTCGGTTGATGTTCAATTATTTTAAAAATAAAAACTCATGTGTATTATTCACATTAGACATTTAAATATTTAATAAATTTAAATCTTGATATATTTTTATTATATGTTATAACTCTTAACTTGTTACAAATTTTGTTAAATAGTCTTTTTATATATTTTGTATGTGAAATAAAAAATAAAAATAAAGAAAATTAAGTTAAATTTAAGTATTTTCCAAATACTTTTTAAAACAAAATATTTCTTACTCCAAACAACAAACTCTCGAGAAAGTGGCGATTTTTTGGGCGATTGAAAGTGCGATTCGTCGGTTTCTTATTTCCGACGGTTTATTCCCAGAAACTGCCCCTCAACGTGCAGTTTCTTCCGTTTTAGACTTGATAATGGGGTGGTTTCTAACGGTTCTCCTCGTCGAGTCTTCCATCTCCGTAGTGGATTTCTCCCACTATGATGAAAATTATCTGCTTCAGTATTTATATATCCAAGAGAAGTACGATTCCACTCACAAAATTAACACCTACTCGCAACTTCTTTATCTCCTGCGTTTTGATTTCTCTTTGACAAGTATGGCTGATAACCTGCGTCGGGCTATTCAAGATCTTACTTTGGGGGTGGAAGATGAACCTGTGGCTCTGCCTATTGAAGCTTGTACTGAAGCAAGGCGCGCAACTCAATTCTCTCTGATGGGTCGGCCGACGATTCTCCGCAAACAAAACCTGCGTACAATGATGACTGCTCTTCCAAGAATGTGGGGCCTCACTGGGATGGTGTCTGGAAGAATCATTGAGAGAAAGAAATTCCAATTCATTTTCCCATCGGAGGAACTCCTTCAGTCTGTTATTACTCGTGGTCCTTGGGCGTATAATGAACGAATGTTGATCATAAGCCGATGGAACCCTGCGTTGGGAGATGAACAACTCAACCATATACCGTTGTGGACTCAAATTCGTGGAATCCCTTTGGAGTTCCTTACTGCCCCTTTGATCAGAAGTATTGGAGATAGAATTGGGGAAGTCATGACAGTGGACTTCAAGCCGGAAGCTACTGGTGATGTGGAGTTTGTGAGAATTCAACTTAATTGGGATGTTTCGAAGCCATTGAGATTTCAACGCAATTTTCAGTTCTACCCGGGAATCAACACCCTTCTTAAGTTCAGATATGAACGTCTACGTGGCTTCTGTGAAGACTGTGGTATGTTAACTCATGATACTGGTGATTGTCTTCCACCTCCTGGAGTTAATAATGGTGGTGATGATCAAGATGATGGTCAAAATGACGATGAAGACATGCCTGAAGAGGGAGGTGAAGATGCTATTCAGCCACACATCGGTGCTCTAGGGGAGATTGCTCAATCTGAGCCGACTGGTGCAGATATAGTTGACAACCCAACGGTATCGAATTTGGCTCTTCTGCAACAGTTCTGTTCACAACCTCCTATGGACATGGAGGAGGATCGTTTGGTGTCTAGAAAGAGGAAGTTGTCTGGCCGTGGGGGATCTTTGAATGTAGCGGAGATGGCTAATATGGAGAAGGACAAGGAAGTTGCGGTATCTGATGATGATGGTGATCACATTATCCTTGAAATGGAGGAAAGATGGAGTTCTGAGTTTCGACTAGGACAGTATGGGTCCTTCTTATTGGATGAGCAGCTGAATGCCTGGAAGAACACTCCAATGAATACGAGTGTTGAGGAGGTCAGGTATGATGAAATCTCTTCTTTGGATGGCATTGGAGAAGGAAGCTCAACAGGTAAGCGAGCCCGTGATGATGCTGAGACTGTGGATAAGTTTCCAGTGGGTAGAATGCGATTGTCTGGTGAATGGAATGGGTTGAGGAAGCTTCAAGCAGATTATGGTGAAGATCAAGACCAACAGAATGTGTGTACAATTGACAGAGGCGCGGTGGGCCCGATACCACCAGAGATCCCATGAGAGTTGAGGTGTGGAACTGTCGAGGTTTGGGACAACGCCTGACAGTTCGACGTCTTAAGGAGTTACAAAGGTTGTACCTCCCAGATTTGTTGTTCCTCATTGAAACTAAGAATCAGAATGACTATGTGCGTGATATTGCAGTGTATTTAGGTTATGATCAGATGGTTTTAGTTCCTCCTCAAGGTTTAGGTGGTGGCTTAGCTGTTTTATGGAAAAATCATGTTTCTGTTTCATGTATTTCAAGCGATGTACGTCTTATTGACCTTCATGTGGAATACAAAGCTTTTAAGTTCTATTTGTCATGTATTTACGGTCATCCAAACAATCAGTACAGACATCATTTATGGGAACGATTACAGAGATTGGCTGTGTCTAGAGTGGGTCCTTGGATGATGTGTGGTGATTTCAATGAAATCACACAACCTAATGAGAAGAAAGGTGGTCGTGAAAGAACAATAAATAGCTCCAGAGATTTTAACAATATGCTTAATGTTTGTGGTATGGAAGACCTAAAATTTAAAGGGAATCCTTTTAGCTGGGTTGGTCGAAGAAGAAGAGAAATCATTGAATGTTGCTTGGACAGGGTTTTTGTTAATAATGAGTGGTTGAATCAATATCCTTTCTCTGAAACAGAATACCTGGAAATAGCAGAGTCGGATCATAGGCCTATGATGATTTCTATTGACTATCAACAGGAGAAAAGAAAAGGTTGGTTTTGCTACGATAAAAGATTATATGGTCAGGAAAGCTTTGTGGACACGGTATCAGAAGCATGGCAAGAAGTACGTGGTTGTGAAGGATGGATGAGAAAGCTGGATCATTGTCGTGGGATTATGATTAATTGGAAACGCAGACATAAAACCAATGCTTCAGTCAGAATTAAGGAAACTCGATCTCTTTTGGATCAAGCTATTTGTGACAGTTCTGCTACAACTGAGTATATTCACCAGCTGAGATGTGAGTTAAATAATGCGTATCATGATGAAGAGGAGTTCTGGAGATTAAAAAGTAGAAATAAATGGTTGAATCTTGGAGATCGTAACACCAGATTCTATCATGGTCTTACAAAGATGAAGAAAAGCCAAAACAGAATCAAACATATGCAAGATAGACATGGAACATTGCATTCTAAAGATGAAACAATTGCCAAGATTGCAGAGGAGTATTTTATAGAGATGTTTACTTCTTCATCTACGATCCCAATAACAAACTATCTCCCTGACATTGAGAAGAAAGTAACAGATGAGATGAACACGTTTCTTACTAGACCAGTTTCAGATGATGAGGTTTTTGAAGCTTTAACACAGATAGGATCTGATCGTGCTCCAGGACCTGATGGCTTTACTGCGGCTTTTTATCAACAGTTTTGGAGTGTTATTGGACTTGATGTTTGTATGATGGTGCGGAAATTTTTTGAAACAGGGGAAATGGAACCGAAGATTAACCATACAAACATTTGTTTAATTCCGAAGATTACAGAAGCACAAAGTATGAGCGATTTTCGTCCGATTAGTTTATGTACGGTGGCTTATAAAATTATTTCAAAAATTTTATGCCTTCGGATGCAAGGATGCTTAGGAGAAGTAATTTCGGAATCACAAGCCGCATTTGTTCCTGAAAGACAGATTCATGACAATATTTTGGTGGCACATGAACTCATTCATGCTCTCAAGACTAAAAAGGATTGTTCTGGAAAATACATGGCTGTTAAAACTGACATAAGCAAAGCTTATGACAGAGTGGAGTGGGGATTTCTTAAAGACATTATGAAGCTTCTCGGATTTGATCAAAAATGGATTCAATTGATAATGTCTTGTGTTACTTCGGCTTCATTCTCTGTTCTAATTAATGGTGTTCCCTATGGTAATTTTAAACCGTCAAGAGGTATAAGACAAGGTGATTCCCTATCTCCATATTTATTTTTATTGTGTGCTGAGGCGTTAAGTAAAATGATGGATAGAGCTCAAGATCTTCAGCAGTTTCAAGGAATGACTTTGGCTAGACACTGTCCAACAATATCTCACTTGTTGTTTGCGGATGATTCGTTGTTTTTTGTGAAAGCAGATGAGAATAATGCTAGATGCCTTGCTTGGATATTGGAGAGTTATGAGAAAGTATCAGGCCAGAAAGTTAACCTCACAAAATCATCAATTATTTTTGGAGATAAGATTCATGCTTCTCACAGGAATATGATCCATCATATTCTTAATATTCATAAGATCGGAGGTGAAGGAAAGTATCTAGGACTTCCTGAAAAATTAAGTAGAAGTAAGGTGAATGATTTTCAAGGAGTGGTGGACCAAGTAAAAGCTCAGGTGTCTCCTTGGTTTAATCAGTTTCTTTCACCAGCAGGAAAGGAGGTCTTAATAAAATCGGTGCTCCAATCAAAGCCAGTCTATTCAATGTCTTGTTTTTTACTCCCCAAAACTACTTGTGATGAAATCAATTCTGTTTTGTCTGACTTCTGGTGGGGTAAAAATGATGATAAGAAGAAGATCTCATGGGTAGCATGGAAACGACTTTGTTTACCAAAGAAAGAAGGAGGAATGGGTTTCAGGGATCTTCACGCTTTTAATAAAGCTCTTTTAGCAAAACAAGCTTGGAGATTGGTAAATAATACTTCTTCTCTTTTGTATCGTTTATATAAAGGAAGATATTTTTATTCGTCGACATTCTTACAGTCGTCGAATATAACTCAAGCCTCCTATGGATGGAAATCTATACAGGTAGGTAAAGAGTTGTTGAACAAGGGCATGTACACCCTTATTGCTGATGGTTGTTCTACTAATGTGTGGTCAGATAAATGGATCCCGACTACACCACCAACGTATCTCCAATACCCTACTACTAAACCTAACATGACTGTGGCCGAGTTGATGCTGGATGACAAGAGGTCTTGGAATATACCTCTGTTAAACTCTCTCTTTACTCAAGAACAGAGTCGGAAAATACAGAGTATTAAGTTGTCTGAGTATGCAGTGCAGGATTGTTATGTTTGGCCATATACGAAGAACATGTCTTATTCGGTAAAGTCAGGTTACTGGGTAATTACTCACGATTTATTGGAAGGAGATCCCATTATTCCGCCATCAGGATCTTTGGAGTTAAAAAATCAAGTATGGAAAATGGATATCTTACCGAAGATTAAGCATTTTTTATGGAGATGTTTATCTGGTGCTCTTGCAACCTATGTTCAGCTATGTTCTCGTGGAATATATGTTGATCCAATATGTCAACGGTGTTGTGTTGAAGAAGAAACTATAAATCATGCACTCTTTAGATGTCCTTACGCGGAAGCAACATGGAGGTGTTCCAACATTCCCATCTATAACATGTTTACTGAAGTTTTGGAGGAAAATATCTCTTTGATGTTTCAATTCACAAAAGACCTGAATGATGATCAAGCTCAATGTATGCTTCCTTTTTGGATTTTGTGGTTTGTGTGGAAGTCAAGAAATGAATTTTTGTTTTGTAGAAGGAATGCTCAACCAAGTTTGGATGCTAACAGGGCGATTCAAGCTAATGCTGAATGGAATGTTTCAAGAGTTTTACAAGATCGACAATTGAGAACCAATAGCCATCGTTCTTCAAAATGGGAACCTCCACCAGACAACTGGGTTAAGTGCAACTTTGATGCTAATTATTCTACTACTAATGAGTTTAGTGGTGTGGGTTGGATTCTTCGTGATGAAAAAGGAGGGTTCTTAGGGGCTGCATCTATGAAAATAAGAAGTGAGGAGATTAGAAATGCTTTTGCTGCGGAGGCTTATGGTTTCTTGTTTGCTCTACAAAGTATGTGGATTAGAGGATGGAGATATGTCTGGTTCGAAACTGACAACCTGGAACTAACAACGGTGATCAATGGTAAATCTTGGCATTTAGATTTGGGTAATGTGATGTTTGATATCCATCACTGGATGAGATTACTTCCAGCAAGTTCGATAGGTCATGTTAACAGAGAGAAGAATCAAGCTGCAGATCTTATATCTCGGAAAGGATTAAACGATGTTGTTGATTTTAAATTTTATCATTATCCCCCTATTTGGTTAATTAACTATTTGTATCATCCGTATACGATTTGATTTAATAAAGTATTGTTGTTAAAAAAAAAAAAAAAAAACAAAATATTTCTTATATTTTTGATAATTAATATATTACTATATAAAATAAAATTAATTATCGACTCATGGTTTATCCACGATCGATCCAATAACTAGGTGATGTAGTAAATTGTCTAGAACATATTTGGCATAAACACAGTATAAATTTACTCATCAAGTTTACCTTGATCCAGTATAGCATCTTGCATCAAGATGGCCTCCTCGGCGACTTCGTTAAGGCCTAAAGCACAGGTTTTTTTTTTTTTTTTTTTTTTGTAACTGGCTTTCTAAAGCACAGGTTTATCCTTCTCGAACTCGTCATCTTGCATCCGCATAGTACTCACACTCTGCATGCCTATTGTATTAACGGTCCTGCATTAGTGGTTGTGTCACCAATTTCGTCAAGTCAAATAAGTGACATCTGCAAGCTTTGTTTTGCATCTTTAAATTCAAGGAACATCTGAAGGAAGTTAAATCTACAGGAGCAACAGCGAGTCTTCGTTTTTCTGGTCCAGAAAATTGGTGCATCATCATCACTAAATGCTATTTTGTCATTACAGGTTTTCAAGGAAATACAGTCTGCGGAGAGCAAACCTCAAGAAATTATGGTGGGACAAGCACCACATATGCTTAGGTTAATGAGTACTCCTGAAGAATCAAGAACAATGTCCCGTGAAGCGGACGTCAGTAAGCAAGAACTAGGCGAGGCATTAGTCAATATCCTCAAGACGGTCAAGAGTTTCCAAAAGCTTAGGATGAAGAATGAATTAGAAACTCTCTTGAGACAGCGTCTGAGCTTGAGAACTTTGATATATTCCCTGGCACTGTTTGCTTGTCACGCCATGGTTTAACGATCAGTGAAGTCATTGAAGAAATAATGCGGCTAATGAATTAGACTAAGAACTCACAGGAAACAAAAAATTAAAAGACAGTAACGTTGTCTCGGGCCCGAGTTGTCTTGAACACATTATATTTGCTCACCAAAGAAAGTTTTGATCAAATGGTCTATATTCTTATGTTCATAACAAGAGGATAAGAAGAAAACATGCAAGTACATTGTATAAGTTGACAAAAGTAGGATTAGTGATCAAAATACATGCAAGATGATTATCTCGTTACATGTTCATAACAAGAGGATAAGAAGACCTTTTGGTCGAAGCCAACAACAAGAGATGACTTTTCTCTTGACAAGAAACATCAGAGATGGAACAAACTCATATAAATCATAATCAGCAGATAACTTGTCGTGACAAACCTTTAAACACTTAAGCTTTACTTTCTAATTTACCCAAACCAAAACACATCTTAATGGCATTATCTACTTTTGAAGAAATTAAGATCCCATCGACGTAATAACCCGTCTAAGACGTTTCCTGATGTGCTACTACGTCCAACCACAGTCACCGTTGCCTTTGTACGTGATGACAAGTCAATGGCGTCATCTGTGTCCTGACACATTTTGGGTGAAGCACCCTTTACGGGTCCTGGCAGAGAATCCGATGATGGTGCATCATGGTTACTTAGTGTTGGACCGGAAGCAGAAAATGTCTCAGGATGTGCTGATTCTGGATCTGTATTGGTCCTGGAAGGTTCTTTCTTCTGTTTAGTTTCGACCTCCACGTCCTTCAACGATTTCATCACCGCTTCCATCAGCATCTGAAGCCATTAAGATATGTGAGAACAAATGAATATCTAGCAAAGTCATAAGGAGAGATCAAAGGTACAATTTTATTTTATTCTCACCCTCTCTTCTTCCTCGGCATTAGATGGAAAATCTGCCAACTCCTCTACTTGAAACTCTACATATTGATCATCATCTAAAGCTACAGAAAGATGAGGAGCATACGGATCCCCATTACACAAATCAAAGCTAATCATATCAGAAGACGAACTGCTGGAGACTTCGTGATTCTCTTTTTCCTGAAATAAAACATATCAATGCGACGTCAGGATTCTCTGTTTCTTTTACAGTTTCACTTCCACGGACAGTTATTTATATGTACAGATACGTGAACCGAACTGATTAGTCAATGGCCAATGACCAGTAATTACGAACAGATAGAGACAAAAAAGAAGAAGAGAAACTGATGGTATACCTTGGTTTCTGAAGATGATTGATTAGATGGGACATTCGAAGGAACCTGAAAGTAGTAATAAAGGACCATCAACACTGAGAAGGAGAAGCTTATAAGTTATAACTAAACCAAATTGTGGGTAGTTTCTTTGAAGAAGAAAAATCTATTAGTTTGGTAGCTATGCAAAAACAGTTACATAGTTTCTATGATTCCCAATTTGGAAATAGTCAGATGTGATTTTCTTTTGACGCTATAAGCACTTCAAAATTGAAGGGAGGAAACTGATGTGACCATGTTTCTAGGAAATCACAGCAAAGATAGAAACATATTTCAAGGATGCACTATCATTTAAAACTTGCAGAACCGTAGTCACGAACTACCAACCTCTATGCGACTCATAGGTCTTTTCATGCGGAGTTCATTGATTGCATCGGAGGTACTGCCTGCAGCTAAACTTGAAACCAATGAGTAAAGATGTTGCCACATGGTTATATAAAACCTGGACCCGGATGACTTACTTTTCTGTGCCGAGGATGGTGGAGAACTTAGTTTTTGCATGGTACTCCAATTGCCCTGAACATAGAACAGATAACAGCATTGACCTTTCTCACTAAAAGAGAAAAAAAAAACACTCCAAAAGAAACTAAACAGTCTAAAGCATCACTGCAATATTCATTACCTTGGCAAAATAATCATCCACCGGGTCAAACAATCTTGGCCCAACCACCTCCGGAGGTTGAAGAACGTTATGGAAAAATATGTTTATTGAATCAAAGTAGAATTGTGGTCGTGGTGAATTGTGGTCTCCCTCGAACTTGATGATATTTTTGTCTCCCTGGCACAATCAATAGGTAGATGTTTAAAGGCTACATGGTCAAGGTTTCATAGAGAACTTCTGTGAGGCTAGAGTAAGGAAAGTAGAATACCATGAAAGTCGACAAGGTATGAAAAACTTACTATGTATGCTTCATATATACGCTCTGAGTGATGAGGGCGAATAAAGTCATCGTCAATGGCATGTCCAAATAAAACTGGAACAAAACATGACTTCGCTACCTGCAGAATAGA
Source organism: Eruca vesicaria subsp. sativa (assembly GCA_932364175.1). Taxonomy (NCBI): domain Eukaryota; kingdom Viridiplantae; phylum Streptophyta; class Magnoliopsida; order Brassicales; family Brassicaceae; genus Eruca; species Eruca vesicaria. The sequence continues at coordinate 28,282 of CAKOAT010084155.1, forward strand.
ATTGGAAAACGAGAAACAAAACATCACATACCATAAAAACAGAAAACTAGATAAATAATCCCCACTACCATCTGTATTTAATACATTTGCCATAAAACGTCTTTATACAAAAGAATGTGAGCAAATACGAAAATGATTACCAAAAAGATTTTGTTGCAAACTAGTGAATAAATTAGTTAATCAACTAGAAGGACAAACTACCAGAGGATTTTCTCAAAAAAGAAAAAAAAGACAAACTACCAGAGGAAATGACCTTAATGGTGTTGAGATCCGTTATGTCAAACTTGGCTTTCTTCTGAACAGCTCTCCTCATATATTGTATTGCAAATTTTATCTGAACCAAAAAGAAATGAAAAGAGCTTAAATAAAACAATGTGGAAAAACTTGTTGTAGGCAGAAAAAAATATCACAAGAAACAGAAGCTACAAGTTTACTTTAACTTACAGTAAACTTCGGTAACGGGAACTTATATGTATCTACAAGTTCCATCATCAAGTCGACCAAATCAGAGAATGGACTGTCTAGAACCATCGCTGCGATAGAGGGATCCTCAGCTCCATACATCAAGCTAGAAAATACGAGTAGCAGCACAACGATTTATTAGTCCAGCAGACAGGGAAGGAAACTATAGCAAATCATATTTTTAGCAACTGCCAATCATTTAAACATATATGTCTCGAAAACTATTCTGCTCTCCACTGATAAAGAAAAAGGAGTTCACAAGATAAGTAAATCCTCAGTTGCTTTTAAAGGCCACTCCTATAGTAAGCAGTCTCCCAACAGTTACTTGAAACTTCATGCAAAACTTGAAATGAAAAATGAAAGACTTAAAAGGAACCTTGTGACAGCACCCATTGAACGACCCCATAAGCCAATAAGGGACACATTTCCATCTGTACGCAAGTACTCAACCACCGCTTTCAAATCATCTTTCTGCAAGCACCCACATCAAGTTAAGCAATAATCAAAGAAATGACTGACTACTCTCACACTTCAGGAAAATGGCTAGTAAACCCAGTGCCTAATCAAGGACACTTGCAATCCCATGGGATCTTCCCACTCGTCACTCTGACATGAACTAGATAACAGTAACTGTAAGGTACATCTAAAGACCAAACCAAGGAGCATAGACGCATTGGTTTCAGTGGATAAGAAAAGATACAGAAACCGTAAAATCGACAGGTATATGACTTTGGACAACTTGTTTCCTCCCAACGGCTGTAATTTTATGCAATAACATGAGAAGAGGAGAAGAGAATTTTTCTTAAGAAAAGATCAGAGGAGCACATACTTCGTTCCAACCCAATGTGACATACTCTCCGCCGGAAACACCGGATCCCGAGAAGTCAAGTGTGAAAATAGTGATGTTTGATGGAAGTAATACGATGGCAGCTTCACTGGCATCAGCTCTACATCCACTGAGAATAATCGAAGGGTCATTAATGAACAATATGCTAAAAGAACCAAGGAGTAGGGGAGGCAAGGTGAAATCTCTTGACAATAAACAATCAATTTGTGACAACTGAAAATTCCAGTAGGAATATTCTTTCATTGCAAACCATGGTTGTCATAGTGTCCCATTCTATGATAAAGGATCTAGCCTATCTCACCAGTACAGCTCAGATTACAGAGCTATAAGATTAAAATGCACGATTACCTGTTTCCATGGCAGTATATTACACAAGGTAGAGGCCTATCTTCAGGAAGCTCAAGTGGCATGTAATGACTGCACTTAAGGACATCTCCCCTGATGTTTTTAACCTGCCAGATACAAGACCCCACTATAAACTTAGGTGAAGAAAAGATAAACTAAACATTGAGGTTCAAAAGCTACATGCTTAAGATATCTAGCCAGATACATGGAGAGGTTGAACCTCCATATGACAAACTCTTGTTGAGTGTAAAGGATTAAAAAGAAACTAGAGCCTCAAAGGATTATATATACCTCTAAATCTTTCCGCTGGTACCATCTCCCTTTGAGCAAGAACTCATGTTCCAAGAGATCATGTTCCGGTTTGTATTCAGCTCTGCATCAAAAAACAAAAAAAACAAATTGGACAATGAAAATGAGTGATCTAACCTAATCCAAGTGAACTAGTCTGGTATAATTCATCTCAAAAGGAGATTATAATCACAAAAATAAAGTAACAACAAAAGTTCAAATCTAAAACTTGATGCAAAAGGCCAATGTAAAAGAGGAGGCATTATTCCACAATATAGTAAAAGAGGAAACTAAAACCCAAACTTCCAAAACAAGTAAGTTTTGTAAGTTCCTAAAATAAAATAAAAAAGCTTCTTCACCTTGGAGGTCGGATGATGAAGTTAACAAGCTGCTCCATTGAGAAAGAAAAACTAACACCTTCTTCTCAATCTTCTTCTATCTTTCTCAAGATTAGTCAAATCGATTGAGAAAAAGATTACTATGCATATAGGAGAAGAATTATAGTAAATAAACCCCCAAAAGGAAAACGAAGATCGAGGGGAGAGACGAAGAGAGATGGAAGGGAGGAAGAAGGGGGACAACAGTCAGAGAAAGGGAAATAAAGAAGCAATACAAACGGCTTTTTTGCCTAAGCTCAACTGTTTTTTTCTTTTCAATTCTCCTTTTTATTACTCCCTCTGTTTTATTATAAGTGTCACTCTGTAGCTATGCACACGGATTAAGGAAACAATTAATTTTACATATTTCCTATATAAAAACACAATTACCTATACACCTAACCATATTTTAACCAATAGAAAAATTATTTACATAATAAAATTAATAAATTTTGCATTGAAAACCGAAAACGACACTTATTTTGTAACGCAAAAAATTCTCTACAACGACACTTAATATGAAACGGAGGGAGTATTATATAAAAACTTGTAGACTAGTCCCCACATTTTTGCCACTTTTGACATTAACGTCAGTATTTAATTTAGGTTTTGAATTTACCACGTTTTGAAAAGTAATTACTGAATTGGTGATATTTATAAATATAATAATCATTAACCATTATTGTTTTTCCGAAGGTTTTCAGTGAAAGCTGACAAAGCGACCATTCAAATCAAAACCTCTTTTGTTTTATTTTTTCAGGGAAAACAAAAATCTGTAATAAATTAAGGTTTGTTCTTTACTCGACAACACGTCGTTATAGGTGGGCTTAGGACTGTCTCAATCAAAAAGAAAAATGAATAATACGAGGTCAAACTAGTAATACATATGAGATTATAGCCATGTACAATGGGGTTTCTCAAAATAAAATTCTTAGTTTCAGTTTAACTAAAAAAAATTAAAAATTAATTATTAAATAAATAATACAAGAACCGATTTTTAGAACAAAAAAAAAAATCAAATCATGAATTAAGAATTTTATGTTAACCTTAAAAGCTCCCAACAACCAAACCCTAATTATTACAAATAGTCTAAAGCTGTAGGGGGTGGGATGACTTGGAAATTTCGACACCTAAGTGCACATCTGGCGGCAGAGATTATCAAAGATTTTCTTCTTATTGTGGATATGCTGGCATCCATGACCCATGTATGGAATGGAAACACACCAATGAATTCTCTGTGTGTCTACTTTCTCATGTTAAGAAATACGAATATTCCGTATCTGATCCAAATTCTTTCAATATAAACTTCTTGCATGAATCGAAAACAAATGATTTCAATAAGTAACAATACATATCGAGTAATCATTTAAATAATTCTTTTTATGGTTAACTCTTATTTCTTAGCAAAATTTGCTATACCCCTAAACTAACTAAAACTTTATTGAATGCTTTTCTCCACTCTTTGAAATCAAGTGTATTTCTTGCGTCTAACGCTCACGTACAACATAATATATATATTGCAGCATTTTCTTATATCATTAATCGTATCTAAATGGTATCTCAAAAATATTAATGGCATGTTCGTATCACCATCCAGATAGTACATCTGGATATAAATGAGATTATTTTTCGTTTAAACTTAAAATTACAAATCATTTAAATGATTCATCAAAATGAGTTTAAAAAATTTATCCGAAAATGAAACTCATCTAGAATGACTCATTGAAGGAGTTTAATTGGTGTATTTAGATGAAGATGAATTTGTCTAAATAACAAATAATGAAGGGTAAATTTGCTCAATATACCAAAAGAATAAACTATTTAAGGATTTGCCATATTTTGGGGGAGAAAAGTAACAATGAAGGGAATGAGAGAGAAGAGAAAAATAAGGTATGTAGCTAAATAGAGAGTTTTGTGTGTGTATGGAGTACAAATACTCAATAATGAATTTATTCTTATTCTAAATGAATTTTCCTGCTTGGAACAGCTTGAGCCTGACAGTCAACTATTTCTCATCAAAGTATGCACACCTTGGCGGTCTTTCTCCAAGTCTGCCTCCACACATGGAAGTTCATGTTTGTCCTATGGATGATCTTCCGTGTTTCAATAAAGAATAAAGATGACAACAACTCTCAAGAAGAAGATGAAGAGAGTCCTGATAGTAATGAAGACGAGGATGATGATAATAACAACCAAAACCAGCCTGGGAATCCAACGTCAAGCTACTTGCGTACCGGAGAGCACGCGCCGGACGTGAAGAGCACGCGCCACCGGAGAGCCGCCGCCGGACCGCCGTGTCTCCGCCGCCGGACCGCCGTGTCTCCGCCGCCGGACCGTCGTGTCTCCGCCACCGGACCGCCGTCGCCGCCGGTGATCGTCGCCGGTGACTCAGGCCTCGATTGGTAAGGCAGATAATAAAGCAGTAGCAGTATGCTGCCGTCGCCGCCGGTGATCGTCGCCGGTGACTCGGGCCTCGATTGGTACGGCAGATGATAAAGCAGTAGCAGTATGCTGCAGAAGCAGTATGCTACAGAAGCTGTATGCTTTCATTAAAGTTTTTAATAAAGTGATTGGCAAAGCATTAGCATTATACAATTTTAAAATTTTCATAAAAGTTACTAAAATAATATATTACTTTTAAAATAATATATATAATATATATTTCTAATGTATAATTTTATTAAAAATAATGAATATTCATTATATAATTATATTTAAAATTTAAAGTGTTTTAAAATATTAAACTATTTTTGGATATAACATATTACTCATATATAAAATTATAGTTATAATTTAATTAATTATTATTAAATTATAATTTTTATTAAATAAATAAATTACTTGTATTTTATATATAAATTAATTATAATTTATATATAAATTATTATTATTTATTTATTGGTAGAGCACTAAATTACTCATATATAAAATTATCATAAAAGTTAATATATAATTTATTTATTAGTGTCTAAATAATATGTTTATATCGATAATATATAAATTATTTATGTTATTTTTTTATTAAAGATATTGAATGATATATGTAATTATATAAATTATATTATATTTTAAATGTGAAATATTGTTCTCTTAAAACAAAATTATAATTATAATTTTTATTTTTTAAATATAAATTTATATTTAATTATAAAAATAGTTTTTCTATTTTGAAATAAAAATAAATTAACTATATATAAATATTATTAAGTTTTATATTTTCTATATGCAAATGCTCTCCCAAAAGCTCTATATGAGAGCATTGAGCAAATAGCATTTGGAGAGCATTTGTATTTGGTAAATGCTTTTCTAAATGCTTCTTTATCAAATGTTGATTGGATAATAGAGAGCATAATGTTATGCTAATGCTCTACCAATCAACCCCTCGGTCAACTCGGCCGAGTCAACTCAGCGAGTCAACTCGGTTGACTCGGTCAACCGGTTGATTTGACTGGTTTGACCGGTTCAATTGAATTGCGATTTGGTTAAGGTAAATTGGCGGTTAAAATCAATTTAATTTTGGTTAGGAGTAAACCGATTTGTAATTGATTTGGATCCGGTCCAATTGAAATTGAATCCGGTTAAGGAAAACCGATTGGTCCAATTCGATTTCAATTTGGTCAAGGGTTGACCGGCTTGGGTCAGAGTTGACCGGGTTGACCTTTGACCAGCGGGTTGACTTTTCTGTAGACGCCCGTTTTCGACTGTTCGAAGGTCATTCTGACTCGGAATTTCGATCTGATTTCAGATTTGAGATCTATTTGAGCAGCTGGAGTTCATAGATACCACTTTTCCCCAGTTGCTAAGGTGAGGGTCTACTTCCGAACGATTCGTACGTGACTTAGAACTTTAAATAAATATATTTATTTCTAATGTGTTCCGTCTTCGTGAATTAAGTCTAATTTAGGGTCTGATTGGTGTCTGCTTGTTTAGGTTTAGAATTCTTTGCATAAACCGGATTAGGGTGTCAGAGGGTTCAACATTGATTGCTTCGCTTAATGTAAATCATGTAGTTAGAATTGTTTGGCCGGGTGCAGAGACGGACTTCTGTATGCCGGATTGTGTGAGCGGTTACGGCCAGCTATAGTCGGCCGGCTGGACCGTAACCTGGAAGCGTCGACAAATCGTCTACGGGCGGTGTCCGAGCACTATCTCGAGTTGTTATACCCCGGTGTGGCAAGTTTTGTTTTTGGCCCGAGAGTGGGCGGCGAGTGTGCACCTCGCTAGGACCATTGCTTGTTTGCGTGGGTACTTTAGGTACCGTGTTTGACATGCATTAGAATTAATTTATATTTATTCGGAGTGCTATGTCCGGGTCTACGGACTTCGGGGTAGCATCCCATACCTCACTGAGTGACTCCCCAGTCGCTCACCCCTCTTTCTTCCCATTTCAGGTGAGACAAGCAATAAGGCGATATTTGGACAGACTTGGTGTTATTGGACTTTTTATTCGGATTTTTATTTGGACTTGGGCGAGTGTAGTTGGGCTTTTGAATTTTTATGTTACGAGATATTATTGGTGGCCCGTTGTCCCTAGAGAGAGGGAAACGGGTGTCACATTGTTATTTGTTGACGCGTCGGGGATGACACGCTGTACTCCACGTAGGAGGTGACGGTGTCACAGTGATGAAGATGAAGTATTCGTTGAAACTATGGAGAAAGAACCTGAGACTGTCTTTAATGACATGCTAGCAAGTATCACTGGTTTTGGTGTAGAGAAGATTGTTGAAGATGAAGTATCATATAGAACTATGGAGAAAGATTGTTGGAGAAGAAGCAACGTGATCACATCAACCACTGAAGTTGAAGTGATAGATCTGATGACTCCATCACCGACATGCAGAGTTGGATCGTCTATGAAGAGGCCAAGAGTTTCTGAGTTTATAGACTTGACAAGGTCCTAATTTCATAGAGTTGTAAAATAAAAGTAATACAAAATTTGTGTCATGTGTGCAAATCAAAGTCAAACTTTCTTGTAATTTTTTTTACACAAAATAAACTTGGTGCAAGATTGAAATTTTTTTTTGATTTTTCTGAAAAAACCATAAAATACATATTCCCGCCAAAACTGTAAAAAAAAAAAAACATTTTTCCATGTAAACCAAAATATTTTTTGTCAAAACCGTAGACCGTATTTTCCACCAAAACTATGAAAACATTTTTCGTCAAAACTTCAAAAATGAATTTTCTGCAAATACGTAAAATGTATTTTTTGCCAAAACTGTAAAATGCATTTTTCGCATAAATGTTAAACACATTTTTCAGTCAAAATCGCAAAATGCATTTTTCCGGCAAAACCTAAAAAATGTAATTTCCTTAAAAACTACAAAATGTAATTTCCTACCAAATCCGCAAATATTTTATTTCTAAAATCAAGACAAAATATATTTTCCTGTCAAAACTGCAAAAACAAAATTGCAAAATATTTGTTTTTACCAAAACTGTAAAATTATGTTTCTATATCAAAGCCACAAAATCACATTTTCCGTGAAAAACACAAAAATCATGTTGCCGCCAAGACCACAATTGGTAGTCGACCAGCATAATTTTTTGTAAAAGTACCAAATTTTAAATGTTGTTTCAGTCGTACAAATTTCTTAGATCATGTATAATGGTTCCCTAATTCAATACTAAAGTGGGTGCAGGGAAAATGCACATTTAATTCTCCAAGTATTTGAAATCGGCAGTTTTAATACTCAAGTATTTCTAGCGTAGAATTATTCCCCAACTAATAGCTGACTGCGCGAAATTAGGAATGAAATAGTCAACTGTTAACTAGTTAACGGAAAGATAACGGTTTCCGTCAACTTTTTAACGGCTGAAAATTTCATTCCTAATTTCACACAGTCAACTATTAGTTGAGGAATAATTTTGCGCAAGCAATACTTGAGTATTTAATTTGCCGATTGAAAATACTTGAGGAATTTAAAACATCAATATTTTTTTAAAATATATATAATTTTAAGAAAATTCAAGTAAGGTACAATCAATATACGATATTTTTACTTTAAAAAAAAAGATTTTTGAGCTTTTACAATGACATGTACAATAATAAAAATAATTATTGTTGCAGTTTATTGTTGATGTATTTCATGTTTATAAAATAATTTAAGATGATTTTTTAGAATAATTTCAAATTAAAAAGATTCTTAATTTGAACAAATATACAATGGAACAAATATACAAGATATTTTTCTGAAAATGAATTTTGGGGTTTTACAAAAGAAAATAAGATAACGCATTGCATTGCATTGCATTGATGATGTACAATATATGATAGTCTAAAAACTACATATCTATTCTATTAAAATAGAGTCATTCTTTTTATCTACTGATACAAGTTGTCATTTAAATTTGGACCCTTTCTAGAGTGTTACAAATAATAAAAGTTATATAGTTGATTGAACCACATTACTTAAATTAAACAGGCGGTTATTAATGGAATAGAGTTTTTGGCTTACTTTTGTTTTTATGACATTTAATTGTTTGGTTTTTGGGCTTAGTATTAAAGAAAAACTCCAAAAGACATTAAATAAACTTTCCACTTTAATGGATCAAAAATCAATTACTATTTTCAGGCCCAAAAATATTTAATATTTTCAACAAAACAAAATTATCTATTATTAATCACTTATATAAATCATGTATTTTAAAACATGTTAATATTTTTTAGCCCAAAAATATTTAATATATTCAACAAAACAAAATTATCTATTATTAATCACTTATTTAAATCATGTACTTTAAAACATGTTAATATTTTTTATTTTATATAACAGTCACTCTATCTTGATAAATTTTAATGGTAACTTTTAAATAATTTATTGTTTTATTTTTCTTAAATAATTTACAGATTTTAAAAAAGTGTAAAGCAAAACCAAAAACCAAATCTAAAAACTAAAATCCAAAACCAAAAGCTGAAAACACAGATTATATTTTTTGCTTTTTTTATTTACAAAATAAACTATTTCAAAAATTTTAGAAAATTATTTTGTCATCTTTTTAGTTTTAAATTACATGTTCTATTAATTGAGATTTGTTTGTTGGTAATATCAGTTCAAACTAACTTAGCGGGTCTAAAAATTAAAAACCCAAACCAAAAGCTGAAAATCAAAAATAGAAATTTAAAAACTAAAAACCAAAACCCAAAATTTAAAACAAAATCTAAAAATAAAAACTGAAACTAAAAACTAATGAAAAACAACTATCACCACAAATTTTGGTAAACTAATTTTATACAAAAACATTCTTTAAATTAAGACAAAACCCAATTATATAAATTTTTAATCATAAAAAATTCTCGCGCTTTTCAAGCGTAGGTCAAAATCTAGTGATTGTTTAAAGTAGGGATGGAAACTTCGGTTATTTTTCGGTTTGGTTCGGTTTGGTTAATACGGTTCTCAAAATTTTTCATCTGAAATAAACCACAATTAGTTTGGTTTGGATCAGTTTCAGTTTGGATTAATTGCCTTCCTTTAGTTTAGTTATTTTAATAAAAATCATGTTTTATGTAAATTAATTATAATATAAAACTGAAAAAAAAAATCTGAAAATCACCATTTTTTATAAGAACACAATTAAACCAAAGTTAACTAAAGTAAACATATTTTTTTTATTTTTTTAAAAGCGTTAATAAAGTTAATCGTTAGTGTTAGGATTTAAGTATATTGTATAAAGTTAATAGAGATTTTAGTTTTAAAATAATAACAAAAGCACATTGTTTTCTCGGTTCGGTTTAACTCGGTTCAGTTTGGTTTGGAGTTGTTTTGATTCAGTTGGTTCGGTTTCATTCTGTTCGATATTTTGTGCCATCCCTAGTCTAAAATTGAGATTTAATTTACAACATATGATTTCGTAAATGATATGAAATCATCCATATTTGATTTTATAAACATGAAGTACATCAACAATAAACTGCAACTATAACTATTTTTATTATTGTATATGTTATTGTAAAAGCTTAAAAATCTCTTTCAAAAAGTAAAAATATCGTATAATGATTGTATCTGACTTGAAAATCTTTTAGATTATATATATATATATATATATATACATTTTTAAAGTATTGATGTTTTAAATTCCTCAAGTATTAGTTGGGAAATAATTCTACGCGAGCAATACTTGAATATTAAATCTGTCAATTTCAAATACTTGGGGAATTAAATGTCCATTATCCCAGTGGGGATATTGGATTTAGAAATTTGATAGAAATTGATTATTCAATTATCTATTTTATCAATTCTTTCAAATTTTTGTGTTATTAAATTATGTAGTTTATCAATTCATTTAAATTTTAGTGCTATTCAATATTTGGTAAATTTAATAGGAAAGTTATTTGAAAGGAGTTTAATGGAAAATGTAATGTAAAAATGCAAAGGATTAATTTCTTGCTAATACGAAGGAATTAGTTATTTTTAGAAACACACAAATAATTGCATTTACAGAAATTGCATCCTAAAAATATTAAAAAATACAAAATAACTAAAATTCTTTTCTTTCTCCTACTTTCTCCTCTTATCTCTCTCTACTCTCTCCTAAATTTATTTATTTTTGGCTATTTGGCAAATAAACCCTTGCATTTATCTCTCTTTTATTTTCAAAGAACGGAGTATCAATGTCGATGAAATCATTCATCATCCAGCATCACCTTTGGCAAGCAACCGTGTTCCATCAATCTTGGTAACCAAACCGCATGTTCGTGAACGTAATCGCTTGTCAACCGTGTTCTCTCACATTTCTCATTTTTGTCATCTAGAGTAGTACATATCATTTAAAAAAAAAAAAAAAAACACATATAATAAAAATCTAATAAATATTTCTTATCTATATTTTAATAAATTGTAACATCTGTCACCTCCTATCTAGAGGACAACGTGTCATCTCCAACGCATCATCAAATAACAATGTGCCACTCGTCTCCCTCTATCTAAGGACAACAGGTCACCAATAATATCTCACAACATAAAAGTCCAAAAGCCCAACTACACTCGTCCAAGCCCAAATAAAAATCCGAATAGAAAAGCCCAATAACACCAAGTTTGTCCAAATATCCCATGACTGATTGTCTCACCTGAAATAGGAAAAGAAAGAGGGGTGAGCGACTGAGGAGTCACTCAATGAGGTATAGGATGCTACCCGAAGTCCGTGGAACCGAACATAACACTCCGAATATACATAATTTAACTCTAACACGTAACAAACACGACACCTAAATTACCCAAGAACAATCACGGTCCCAGCATATATATATATATATATATATATATATATAGTCGCTGCTCACTAATAGATCAACGCCAAGATAGTGCCCGGTCTCACCCCCGGTAGAATTCTCCCTCTACGGGGCTTCACGTATGGGATTAGTGCCTATACACACCGCCCGTGGACGCTTTATCGATCGAGGCATGCGACGTGGAAGAAATTAAAGCCGCCACACACCCAACTCTAGCGTGCAGGTACAACCCTCTGCCTCGCTAGTCACATGCCATACTCCAAGTCTGCCTCTCGAAAACAATAATATATATATATATATATTTCTTGTACATATTTACATCAATTTAAATTACGCAAGCAAGGTTAAATCATTTGACTCCCTATTCAAAGAACCTAAATAACTATCAAGTAGACCCCAAACAGACATTCGACAGGCTCGATTTCACAAAGACGGAACATATTAGGACTAAAGTATGCATATTCAAAGTCCTAAGCCGGGTATGAGAAGTTCGGGAATAGACCCTCACCTTAGAAATGGACAAAAGTGGTATATATGAACTCCAGCTTCTCAAATAGATCTCAAATCTGAAATCAGATAGAAATTTCGAGTCTGAACGCTCTTCGAACGGTCAGAAACGGTCGTCTACGAAAAAGTCAACCCGCTGGTCAAAGATCAACCCGGTCAACTCTGACCCAAGCCGGTCAACCCTTAACCAGATAGAAATCGAATTGGACCAACCGGTTTTCCTAACCAGATTCGATTTCAATTGAACCAGATTCAAAATTACAACCGGTTTACGCTTAACCAAAATTCAATTGATTTAACCGCCGGTTTATCTTAACAAAATCACAATTAATTCAAACTAGGTCAAACCAGTCAACAACCGGTTTACCGAGTCAACCGAGTTGACTCACTAAGTTGACTCGGCCGAGTTGGCCGACTTACCGACGAGTCACCGGATCCGGTGGCGACGGTGGTCCGGCGGCAGAGACACGGTGGTCCGGCGGCGGAGACACAGCGATTCAGCGGTGGTAAGTCTGTTAGTCCAAAGTGGCTTAATCTTACTTTCTCCCACCACGATAATGCATCTCCACGTAGATACTCCATAGTCAATGTAAAAGGCAACTTTCGTGATCACTCCAAAAATCTCTAACTTCCATTCCAAAATGCTCCATATACATAATCTACATCTGGTTGACTGCTTATGCAATGATCTGACCTTCTTGTATTAAATACAAAATCCGCCTATGTTCATCTTACTTCTCTCTACTCCAACAATATTCAAGATGTTGTTGAGGAATACAACCACGTACTTATCCAAGTGCTCGCAAAAGAATTTATCCTTAAGTTCTATGAATTCTATCCGTTAATTCTTCAACCCAAGAATATTATTTCCAACTCATATTATCCATCTTATATGTGAAACTGTAATATGTACATATTTCCCAGCTATAGTAATTTGATGGTACACTAGATTCAACTAAACTTCTGAAAATGATGGACCTCCTTGTAGCTAACTCACCAAAGTGATCTCTGTAGCAGCATTCTTAGGTGTCAATCACTCTGGGACTGCGATAATCTTTTCCGGATCTATAGAAAATCTTGTTTCTGAATCCACGTGTCTCATAAATCTAATCATCCTCTGCCAGAAACAATTCTTGCTCAACGTAGCAAATATCTAATGCTCTCTCAGTTTTTCCAATACAATCCGCAAATGATATGTGTGAGGGGTAAAACTCACTCTCTAGTTTAGGTTAGGTTTAGATTGGGGAAAAGACAATCGTGGACTGAATCCCGTTAGAACTTGTATGAATGAAAATGTTTGTTTATATTGATTTTGATAAGAAAATGAGTTTACAAAGATGAACTTGATGATCAGAAGTACAAAGATGAATTGAGATGATTACAATGAAGGAAAAGTGTTTAAGTCTTTAGGTCTAAAGATGAGTCCAGAGAGAATCCTTTTCTCTGATCTCCTCCTCCCTTAAATAGCTCTCAGCCACGTTTGAACGACCCTAACCAGCCTCCGAGATTTGCTCCGTGAGTTGGGGGATTCTCAACAGCCTCCTTTTGACCGGGTCCTGCGCAACCAGCCTGAGCTACTCCTGTTAGCTCTTTCTAAATGAGGTCCGGAGCTCTCCTCCGTGACCTGTTTTGTTGATGTCCCTTCCTTAGCAAACAGCCTCCGGCTTCTTTTTAACTCTTTTCTCAAAAGATTAATTGCCAATGGGCTTACAGTGGCCCATAGTCAACTCTTATCGCTCGAGCCCATTAGTCTCAGCTAGCGGGCCATATTTGGGCCCAACAGTTGCCCTCAGCTTTCGAGATGAGACCTCTTTTCTCGGAAGCTAAAGTTCAACCGCCTGATCTCTATCTCTTTGTTGAGATAGCGATTATTTCTTCGTGTTCCCAAGACGTCTTCCCAATGAGCTTTCTTTTTATCTTTGTTAAGACTTGTGGCCTGAGGAGGCTTTTAAACCCTTGCTTTGTTAGGATCTTCGATCTTCGTCGATTTTTTGATGAATTCCTTAATACGGACTCGATCGTCTAAGTAGAAGTTTTACTTCCTTGAACGAAGGATTCTGGGTCATGTTAGTAACAGGTCCCGTAGTCGTTAGACATGAGGTCTAGGAAACTTTCGGGTGAAGGTCGGGGAGCCTGTTGATAACAGGTCCCGTAGCCTTTTAGCGAGAGGTCCCGAGAATGGGTTTCTGGGACCTGAATTTACTTGGGATATCTTTTAGATCTCAAATGCAGCTAAGGGTTTTGCGACCTTAGGTTGAGGTTTTTGGGAACCTGATTTTTTTTTTTTTTCTTGATGGATTTTAAGACCTTGAGTTTGGTTAAGGTTTTAAAACCTTTGATTGAGGTTCTTTGGGAACCTGGATTTGTTTTCGAAGGATTTTAAGACCTTGAGTTTTGATAAGGGTTTTAAGACCTTAGATTGAGGTTCTTTGGGAACCTGAATTTGTTTTCGAAGGATTTTAAGACCTTGAGTTTTGTTAAGGGTTTTAAGACCTTTGATCGAGGTTCTTTGGGTACCTAGATTTGTTTTCGAAGGATTTTAAGACCTTGAATTTTGTTAAGGGTTTTAAGACCTTAGATTGAGGTTCTTTGGAAACCTGAATTTGTTTTCGAAGGATTTTAAGACCTTTGAGGTTACTAAGGATTTTAAGACCTTAGGTTTAGGTTTGTGGAAACCTGAATTAGCTTGTTTAAAGGATTTTAAGACCTTAGGTTTAGATTTACGGGGACCTGAATTAGTCTGAAAGATTTTAAGACCTTAGGTTCAGGTTCACGGAGACCTGAATTCGTTCGAAGGATTTTAAGACCTTAGGTTCAGGTTTGCGGGGACCTGAATTAGTCTGAAGGATTTTAAGACCTTAGGTTCAGGTTCACGGAGACCTGAATTCGTTCGAAGGATTTTAAGACCTTAGGTTCAGGTTTACGGAGACCTGAATTCGTTCGAAGGATTTTAAGACCTTAGGTTCAGGTTTACGGGGACCTGAATTCGTTCGAAGGATTTTAAGACCTTAGGTTCAGGTTCACAGAGACCTGAATTTGTTCGAAGGATTTTAAGACCTTGGGTTCAGGTTTACGGGGACCTGAATTCGTTCGAAGGATTTTAAGACCTTAGGTTCTGGTTCACAGAGACCTGAATTCGTTCGAAGGATTTTAAGACCTTGGGTTCAGGTTTACGGGGACCTGAATTCGTTCGAAGGATTTTAAGACCTTAGGTTCAGGTTCACGGGGACCTTAATTAGTTTGAAGGATTTTAAGACCTTAGGTTCAGGTACACGGAGACCTGAATTCGTTCGAAGGATTTTTAGACCTTAGGTTCAGGTTTACGGGGACCTGAATTAGTCTGAATGATTTTAAGACCTTAGGTTCAAGTTCACGGAGACCTGAATTCGTTCGAAGGATTTTAAGACCTTAGGTTCAGGTTCACGGAGACCTGAATTAGTTTGAATTCGAAGTGTAAACCCGAGTCATGTACTGTGACTTTTTAAGTATGGGATTCATGTGATCTTTCCGGAACCAGATCGCGGATCTTGTTAACAGCTGACCTTGTGACCTTAAAGGTCTCAGTGATTTCGATTGTGATTGGTCGTGAGATTATCATGAATGAGTTCCTGGATCTTCGAGATTAGATTAAGATCTTTAAGGATCTAAATTCTTTCCAAAGAGCTTTTAAGGCCATTAAGGGTAGATTCACATAAATCTGGATTCGTTCGGAAGTTTTCAAGACTTATGAATTTACTAAGGATTTTAAGTCCTTAGGTTCAGGTTCGTAGGGACCTGGATTTGTTTGAAGGATTTTAAGACCTTAGGTCCAGGTTCGTAGGGACCTGGATTTGTTTGAAGGAACTCAAAATGTTTACATGTAACCGCTTCATTGATAGCTTTTATAGAATACAACGCATTGTAGCAATCATACAGTTGCTGTATGGGCTATGTGTTTTTAAACATATGCCCCCTTTGGCTATGGTGAAAAGAATGCTGAAATGAGGTTGGGGCTGCACTCATGAAGAAGTTTCCTACGTACCCGGTCAAGGGATCAAGCCTAACGTAGTTCAGGATTTAGGTACCTAATGGTAATATCTTTTTAGGTTCATGGAGTTCCATGATCAGATTTCAGGTACCCAGGTTCGTACCTTCAGGAGCCTGTAAACGCCAGGTCGTACCACGTGGATGATCCGATAGGGACCTTCCCAGTTGGTTCCTAGTTTCCCAGTGCGCGGTTCTTTGGTACGATTGAAAACTTTTGTAAGTACTAGGTCACCTACAGCGAATTGTCGGGGCCTGACTTTGGAGTTGTAATGTCAGGCCATTGCTTGTTGATAGTTTTGAATGCTTCGTTTCCTCGTTCCTTGATTAAATTGAGGTTATTTAATAGGAGCTGATTGTTAGCTTCGAGGTTAGACGTACAGAGTTCCCAGCGGAGGCTCCCATTTATGGTTTTGGCTGGGACGACAGCCTCCATTCCGTAGGCTAAGGAGAAAGGAGTTTCTTCCGTAGCCTTGCGTGGGGTGGTTCGGCATACCCAGAGTACCTCAGGTAATCTTTCGGACCAAGAACTTTTACTGATTCCGAGACGTTTCTTGAGGTTTTTCTGATATCGACTTATTAGCAGCCTCCACCTGGCTATTTCTGTGAGGGTATCGAGGTGTCGACATAGTGAGACGAATTTTCCGCTTGTCGCGAAATACTTTGAAGTCGTTAGATATGAATTGTGACCCGTTATTGGTTACGGTTTCGTATGGGACGCCGTGACGGCAGATGATGTCTCTCCATACGAGTCGTTCGGTTTCGACTTTAGTTACCTGCTGGAGAGCTTCAGCTTCTATCCATTTGGTGAAGTAGTTTTTTAGGACTACAAGGAAGCGTAGCATTTGCTTTCCTCTTTCTGATTTTACTAGCGGTCCTATGATATCCATGGACCATCTCATGAACGGGTATGGGGCAGATATCGAGGATAGTTTTTCCGTAGGCTGATGTCTAATTGGTGCATGCCTCTGGCATTTTTCGCATGAAGATGAGTAGACTTCACAATCAGCGACAATGGTAGGCCAGAAATAGCCCTGTCTTTTGATTCGGATAGCTAAGGCTCTGCCATCGGCGTGGTTTCCACAGGTGCCCTCGTGCATTTCCTTCATGTGTTTGATAGCATCGAGGCCATGGACGCATCTTAAGTAAGGTCCCGACACGCTTCGTTTATAAAGGGTGGATTCTATTATGCAGTATTTTGTGCTTAACGCTTTGAGTTTTCAAGCTTCCCAATTTTTTTTTTTTTTTTTGGGGGGGGAGGGGGACCTTACCCTCTGAGATATACTGCATAATTGGTATTCTCCAGTCTTCCCTTCCTACGTTTTTGTCATGAAGAGACAACGGAGGTTCCTGTTCGGGCTCAGGTTCCTGAGTGTTATTATGGCCGGAGGTCGTGCCCCTAGGGATATTCCTTCTGTTAGGTTCGTCGGAACCTAGGTCTGGAGGAACATCTCCAGGTGTGTTATTGATTTCCGGGGCAGGGATTGTGTCTCCGGTTGGAGTTTCGGGTTCAGGGGAATATCTTGTTCTGCGAGTGTTTACTCTGAGGACAAGTGAACCTGAAGGTTGGACTATGCCCCCGGAGGTGTGCTTCCTGAATTTGCGAGCTTTTGTTTTTGGGAACCAGAATGTTGTTAGAACTTGGGTCGCTGCTGATTCGGAGCAGCTACCTTCTGTTTGCTCTTTCGGATGTGGACGCTAATGCAGCTAACGCATCTGCTGAGGAGTTTTCTCCTCGTGGGATTCTCGCTAGCTCAAATTTGCTGAATTGTTTAGCGAGGCTCTGTACGACTTCGAGGTATGCCCCCATTCTTTCGTCCCTTGTTTCGTACTCTCCGTGAAACTGGCTAGCTACCAGCTGTGAGTCGCTGTAGGCGTTCAGCTCTCGGATACCGAGGCTTAGGGCGAGTCTTAACCCTGCGATTAGTGCTTCATATTCGGCTTCGTTGTTTGAAGCATTAAATCCAAGCCTGTAGGATTGCTCGATGGTTTCTCCGGCTGACGAGGTCAGCCTTAGGCCGATTCCGGAACCTTGTTTTGATGAGGCTCCGTCGACATACAGGCTCCATTCCGGAGCTTCAGCTCTCGGATCTAGCTGTTCAGATGATAGCTCAACGATGAAATCGGCGAGGACCTGAGCTTTTATGGCTGCTCGGGGTCTATATTCGATGTCGTATTCGCTGAGCTCTATGGCCCACTTAGCCAATCGTCCTGATTGGCTAGGGCTATGCAGAATCGTGCGTATTGGCTGTGAGGTCATTACCACGATTGAGTGTGATTGGAAGTAAGGTCGTAGATTTCTGGCAGCTATCACGACTGCCAGAGCTAGCTTTTCCATGGTAGGATATCTGGTTTCGGCGTCTATTAGGCTTTTGCTCGTGTAATAGACAGGTCTTCGCTCGTTTTGCTCCTCACGTACCAGTACGCCGCTAACCGCAGCAGTTGACACGGCGAGGTATAGGTACAGGGGTTCTCCTATTACTGGTTTGGATAGGATCGGAGGCTCGGAGAGGTAAGCTTTCAGTTGTTTGAAAGCTTCCTCACATTTCTCGTCCCACAGAAACTTCGTATTGTTTTTTAGGAGTTTGTAGAATGGGAGGCATTTATCGGTGGACTTAGATATAAATCGATTCAAAGCTGCGATTCGTCCCGTCAGTCTTTGTACCTCCCTGGTTGTTTTAGGTGACGGCATTTCCAAAAAGGTAGCTATCTGTTTCAGATTGGCTTCGATACCTCTCTCAGTGACGAGATAACCGAGGAATTCGCCCGAGGGCACTCCGAAGGTGCATTTTGCGGGGTTTAGTTTCATATCGTATTTGTTGAGTATATCGAAGCATTCTTTTAGGTGGGAGATGTGATTTTCTCCAGCTGAGGATTTAACCAGCATATCGTCGATGTATACTTCCATAGTTTTTCCGAGCTTTCCAGCGAACATTTTTTTCACAAGCCTCTGGTAGGTAGCTCCCGCGTTTTTTAGTCCGAGTGGCATTACCTTGTAGCAGTAGGTCCCGCGCTCGGTTATAAATGCAGTTTTTTCTTGATTTTCAGGATTCATCATGATTTGATTATATCCTGAGAAGGCATCCATAAAGGACAAGAGCTGGTGGCCAGCTGTTGCCTCAACGAGGCGATCGATGTGAGGTAACGGGAAGT
>CAKOAT010084155.1:47612-102227 GCA_932364175.1 Eruca vesicaria subsp. sativa
TGAAGTCTACACAGATTCTCCACTTCCCGTTTTTCTTTTTCACTACTACGGGGTTAGCTAGCCAATCGGGGTAGTGTACTTCACGGATGGACCCTGCTTTCGTGAGTCGATCTACTTCGTCGTTGACAGCTTGGGCTTTTTCGAGGCCTAGCTTACGGCGTTTTTGTTTGATCGGTTTGAAAGTAGGATCTACATTGAGTTTGTGAGTGGTTAAGTTTGGGTCTATACCTCTCATGTCGCTGGTGGTCCATGCAAACGTTTTGACGTTGCTTTTTAGGAAGTCGATTAATTCCTTTTTCGTTTCGAGAGGTAGCTCTGATCCGATGTTCACTTGTTTCTCGGGATCAGAATCGTCGATGCTAACTCGTTCGGTTAGGTTCCTAGGGGGACCTCGAATATTTTGTTGCATCTCTCGACCTTCCTGGATCTGTAATTGCTATTGGGGTGATTCCTTGAGGATTCCGAATCCTCCCAAGTAACAGATCCTGGAGATCTTCTGACTACCTCGTACGGTGGTTATTCCGTCAGGTGTTGGAAATTTCACGCATTGGTGATAAGTGGAGGCTACTGCCTTCATCTTATGGATCCAGGGTCTTCCTAGGATCGCATGAAATGGAGAGGGCCTATCGATGACCACAAAGTTGGTCATTTTCATGATTCCTCCAGCTATGACCGGGAGCTTGATGGTTCCCAAGGAGGTAACTGTTTCCTTGGAGAAGCCTACGAGGTTAGCTTTCTGACCAATAATTTTGTAGTCATCTATTTCCATTCCTTTCAGGGCGTTATAGAAGATAAGGTCGACCGAGCTTCCGGTGTCAACCATCAGCTTAGGCACTTCGTAACCTGCTATGTTCAGGGTGACGATTAAGGCATCGTCGTGAGGTCTATCGAGATCTGATGTCTCGCTCTCCCAGAAGGAAATCTTAGTGTTGGATTCGGGATTGGGAGGCTTAGATTGAGCTTTAGAAACAGCCTTCCGCACATGGCTCTTGATCGAATTAACTGAGTCTTGACATATATCGGAGCCTCCAAGGATATAATCCACTCTCGAGCTGGGACTCGGATGAGGCGGTGGTTTGCTTAGGAGTGTCTCGATTTGTAGACTCTTCCCTTGGGGAAATTTCCCAAGGATCATGTCAACTCTTTTCTTGGGAGCTGGCGGTGGTGAATCTGTTTCCTTCTCAGGTGATCTTTCGCGCTTTGGAGAGGTGTCTCTGGGACCTCTTTTCTGGTAAGGAGGTGGCTTTTTGAGTTCCACGTCCTTTAGTTCCCTAGCTACGAATTTAGCTGCCAACTGTCGTTGGAGGTCTCAGCACTCCTCGGTTGAATGCCCTTTTCGATCGTGATAAGAGCAGTGTTTGTTCTCATCGTAGCCTTTTGACCAGGGATTTTTGCTTGTCGCAGCAACAGGTTTTTCCTGTTGGACTTCCTCGACAGCATACGGATGTTCTCCCTGGGTCTGATGGTTCCGGGAGCTCCCTTTTCTTGAGGATCCTTTTGCTTCCGAGATTTCACCTTTCGGGTGATTCTGGGATTTCTTATGGATTTTATCCAGTGCAGATGTTTCCTCTTCCAAGGTAATGTATCTCGATGCTTTGTGAAGAGCATCATCGATAGTTGGAGGAGGGTTATGTGTTAGCTCGGACCAGAATTCTGATTTGTACCAGAGGCCTCTTCGAAGGGCCTCGATGGCAACTTGATCGTTGCGGTTTGAGAGCTTAGTTCTAACTGCTCTGAATTTCTCGATGTAGATTCGTAACGAATCTCCCATTCCTTGCCTGATCTTCCAGAGGTCAGCCTCAGAGGCTTGCTTAAGGATATGGGTCGAGTATTGTTTCATGAAGGCGTTAGTGAGCTGGTCGAAGTTATCGATTGAGTTTGGCTCGAGGCTCGAAAACCATTCGAGAGCTGTTCCGACCAGGTTCTCAGCAAAGGTTTTGCAATAACCTGCTTCGCATTCTTCTCTTGTGAAGTGAGCTTTCACTATAGCTAAGCGGAAGGCTCTCAAATGAGCCTTGGGGTCTGAGGTCCCGTCATATTCGGGGATCCTAATTTTTCGGGTATCTCTTATGTAAGAGCTAGCGATTTTGTCTGTGAATGGGGTTCCACGGTTTTCCTCAATCAAGCTCTCGATTTCGGGAGCTGAGCTCGTTGCTTTGTGTACTTGAGCGTTCAGCTTCTGGAGAGCTGTGTGAGTTTGCTCCATGTATCGGCGAATAGCCTCAGGTCCTTCTAGGGGAAGGACAGTTGGGTCTTCGCGAGGAATCTGATGAGAAGATTCTTGATGGAGTCGAGCGTCGTCGTTATCCCAAGCGTTAGGTGGGTTAAATCGCTCGCTAGCTCTAGAACCACCTTGAGGGACGCGACCAGGGGGGTGAGCTGTAGGATCAGCTTCCGTCCTCGGATTGTCTCGATTAGGGATCGCGCTCCCATTTTGGTAAGCTGAAGTTGGTACTCTACCCCTAGGAGGGGGAGACATTCCTTCTCCGGACCTAAAAATAGGTGGCGGAGGCGGTAATCGTGTGCTGTGTTCGTGAACCCTGTTGGGTGCAGAGCTTGTCGTTGCTATGTTACTTCCCATAGCGCTAGTTATAGGTGGACTAAATACTAGGGTTGTCCCAGTATGGGGTGTCCGAAGAACAGGCTCTTGCCCATTACGAGCAGTGCTGTTGGGGGAAAAGTCCAGACGTCCGTGAGGGAACGTGGGTTCGGTGAGTCGGTCTCGGAAGGCGATTCCCGAGCCTTGACGTTGCGACGGATGAGTTGTCTCGGTTAGAGATCTAGTCACCTCTTCAAACTGTTGCTGCCGGGCAGTTAGCTGTTGCAACGTACGCTCATTATCCTGAGCTCTTTCTACCAACTGCACCATCATTCGGCGCATTTCGGATAGCTGAGCTTCCGAATGATGCGGAGCGTGTTGACGTTGAGGGTTTTCAGGGGGCGTAACCCCGGTGTTGTTTCCACTGGAAGACCTTGGGTTAGCTATCCCAGTTTGGTTCGGTTGAGCATTAGCCGGAGGCTGTTGCTCGGATCGGTGATCGGCGGATCGAGGTTCCGGATCCTGAGGGTCCGGGTCTCTCCTGTTCGGTGAGCCGTCGATCTGGATCACGGGATCTGGGATGGATGGGCTCGTTGCCTGGTTGGATGGATCCATTCTCAAGTTACGGAGTGAAGGATTCAATTATCTGTTCCCCACAGACGGCGCCAAAATGTGAGGGATAAAACTCACTTCCTAATTTAGGTTAGGTTTAGATTGGAGAAAGACAATCGTGGGCTGAATCCCGTTAGAACTTGTATGAATGAATACGTTTGTTCATATTGATTTTGATAAGAAAATGAGTTCACAAAGATGAACTTGATGATCAGAAGTACAATGATGAATTGAGATGATTACAATGAAGAAAAAGTGTTTAAGTCTTTAGGTCTAAAAATGAGTCCAGGAGGATCCTTTTCTCTGATCTCCTCCTCCCTTAAATAGCTCTCAGCCATGTTTGAACTACCCTAACCAGCCTCCGAGATTTGCTCTGTGAGTTGGGGGATTCTCAACAGCCTCCTTTTGACCGGGTCCTGCGCAACCAGCCTGAGCTATTCCTGTTAGCTCTTTCTAAATGAGGTCCGGAGCTCTCCTCCGTGACCTGTTTTGTTGATGTCCCTTCCTTAGCAAACAGCCTCCGGCTTCTTTTCAACTCTTTTCTCAAAAGATTAATTGCCAATGGGCTTACAGTGGCCCATAGTCAACTCTTATCGCTCGAGCCCATTAGTCTCAGCTAGCGGGCCATATTTGGGCCCAACAATCTGCATCCTCTTCTCTGCTCCAGGAATAAACAAGGATTTCTTCAATGAAAACGATCACTCACTTAACCAAATACCCGCAGAACACAACATTCATAAGCCTCATGAACACTGTCGATGGCTTCGTCAATACAAATGTTCTTACTATAAACTCATAATGCCCATAGCGTGTATGCGAGGTTGTATTCCGCACATCCTCCTCCGCTATGACGATCTGGTGATACCATGATTGCTAAATCAACCTTTTATATGTCTCTTCATCTCGGCCATCTCTGCTGGTGCTAGGCGATACATAAATCATAAAACCGGTGTTACCTTTCTGATTCCAACTCAGGCGTATGAACGTGTCTCCTATCCGATGGTGACCCTTCTATAGGTCTCAAATACATGCTTATACGCTACCATAACTAGCAGCTCATGATGTCCATCATCGTTAACCATCAAACGATCTCCAAAAATCTCTTTGATTTTGTATCCAATAACTCCTCAACATGTAGCATGGAAGCAATAAACTCTCATCTCCTCCAGGACTATAAACCATTGCCTTCAGCAACTCAATACTTCTTGATATCATGACAATCAATCTATCTCAAAACTGGCACCGTAAAATTTAGCTCCATCTCTAACGAATCTTTGAATATCTTGAGCCCTCCAAACGTAACTGGTAACTCGATAAACATAAATAGCTCTCCACATCTTATGCCAGCTTTCCGAGCTGACACATCTCTGAAACGGTCAACACAACAAAATACCGGCAAACATGCCAAATGTAACTCCAATATAACCATAACGCAAGATGCAGCACCTTTATTTCAAAAGCAATCTCCACGAGTTTGCAAACAAAGCATATCTCTAAAGTAGTCAATACACTCGTACACAACAACAACACACGCCAATCCATGGCTCAAAGCTCACATCACATAAACTCATACATCAGAAACTCGTGGAGCGACGGCTTGAAATTGGGAGATAGCAAAAACGTCACATATCCACTCATGTACAAAATAGGAGAAAGAATGAAGAAACCAATAAACCTCGTGGAACTCTGAAAAAACTGCGGCATCATATCTCTACTGAACATCTGGTAGACCTTTGCTAACCGAAAGACGAATGACGATGATTTTTCTCATCATCATAAAAAAAAGACAATTGAGATTAGTGGTCACTGAACAGAATGGTGCTAAAAGAATTTTTTAAATACCATTTTATTATTATATAAATATGTATATTATTATTTTTTGAAAACGTTGAAAACCGAATCTCCTGACCGCCATCCCGGGACAGAACCGGGATGGAACCCGGTCTGATACCAAAAATGTAACACCCGTCACCTCCTACCTGGAGGACAGCATGTCATCTCCGACGCGTCATCAAATAACAATGTGCCACCGTCTCCCTCTCTTTAGGGACGACATGCCACCAATAATATCTCGCAACATAAAAGCCCAAAAGCCTAACTACACTCACTCAAGCACAAATAAAAATCTGAATAGAAAAGCCCAATATCACAAAGTCAGTCCAAATATCTCATGATTGATTGTCTCACCTGAAATGAGGGAAGAACGAGGGGTGAGCGACTGGGGAGTCACTCAGTGAGGTATGGGATGCTATCCCGAAGTGTGTGGACCCGAACATAACACTCCGAATATACATAATTTAACTCTAACACATAACAAACACGGCACCTAAACTACCCAAAAACAATCACGGTCCCAGCGTATAAATATATATGTACTCGCTGCTCGCTAACAGACCAACGCCGGGATAGTGCCTGGTCTCACCCCCGGTAGAATTCTCCCTCTATGGGGCTTCACGTATGGGATTAGTGCTCATACACACCGCCCGGGGACGCTTTATCGATCTCGAGGCATGCGACGTGGATCGAATTAAAGCCGCACTTCCCTAACTCTAGCGTGCAGGTACAACCCTCTGCCCCGCTAGTCACAGGTCAGACTCCAAAGTCTGCCTCTCGAAAACTATAATATATATATATATATATATCTTATACATATTTACATCAATTTAAATTACGAAAGCAAGTTTGAATCATCTGACTCCCTATTCTGGTTTATTCAAAGAACTTAAATAACTATCAAACAGGTCCCAAACAGACATTCGACAGACTCGATTTCAAAGAGACGGAACATATTAGGACTAAAGTATGCATATTCGAAGTCCTAAGCCAGGTATGAGAAGTTTAGGAATAGACCCTCACCTTAGCAATGGACAAAAGTGGTATATATGAACTCCAGCTGCTCAAATAGATCCCAAATCTGAAATCAAATCGTAATTTCGAGTCAGAACGTCCTTCGAACGATCATAAATGGGCGTCTATGGAAAAGTCAACCCGCAGGTCAAAGGTTAACCCGGTCAACTCTGACCCAAGCCGGTCAACCCTTGACTAGACTGAAAGCGAATTGGACCAACCGGTTTTCCTTAACTGGATTCGATTTCAATTGAACCATATCCAAATGAATTACAACCGGTATACTCCTAACCAAAATTCAATTGATTTAACCACCGGTTTACGTTAACCAAATCGCAATTAATTCAAACTGGGTCAAACCAGTCAACCAACTGGTTTACCAAGTCAACCGAGTTGACTCGCTGACTTGACTCGGTCGAGTTGACTGAGTCACCGGCTACGGTTACCGGTGGCGATGGTGGTCCGGCGGTGGAGACAAGGCGATCCGGCGGTGGTCCGGCGGCGGCTCTCTGGCGGTGCATGCACTCCACTCGCTCGGACGTTGAAACTTTGGTGGGCGCGTGCGGCTTTGTCTGAGTTTGGATCGCGGCGTGGTCGGTGTCTACGGCTTCGTCTCGACGAGTAGAGCACGGTGGTGGCATTTCATGCACGAGATTCTCAATGATTCATAAGTTATCGACAATTTACTAAATGACACAAAACTAACATAAAACCCCTGGCGGTTTCCGGCGGTTACCTGGGGTATGATTGGTGGTGATGATCTTGGCGACATCCCATTGTGGTGGCTCCGGCGACTCTCAGGTGGTTCAGCCTCTACCACTTCTTACCTTCAACTCTCTCTCTAACTCTCTCTCTCTAACTCTCTCTCTCTCTCTCTCTCCCTCTCTCTCTCTCTCTCTCTCTCTCTAACTCTCTATCTCTGACTTTGTAACAAAAAGAGCTGATGGGGTGGGGGTTGGATATTTATAGACAAATATTGGGTTTAGCATGCTAACAAATTCTGAAAATAAAATTTGGGTCATTACATAAACCTTTTAGATTATTTCTCCTATACTATATATCATTGTGTATCTATCACTTCTCAATGCAAAAAATCTATCAACAAAAAGTATAATTTTCCCAAGATTTAAGTACTAGTTTTTTTCATATTGTTAGCATTATCATTTGTATTTATTAAATTCCATGATATAAAATAAACATAAGAATTAGACAATTACATTAAATTCCTATAAAATCTTTTAAAATACTGCAAGAGTTGTTACTTGTGAATTTTTTCAAATTCCTGAGTTTAATACCACCCCTAACCTTTTACCCTGTACAATGATTTACTTTATAAAATTAACCTCCAAATTAGTATAAATATTAAATATATCCTTGGGTCCTTACCCGCAAGATGAATGAACAAGCTTAATCACGAAACAAATATTATACAACGGTGAACAAATCCGAACAGCCCACATACAAAAAGTGACCTGAACCGTTCATGAACCTATCTGTACATAGGATTCGTTCCCTTGCGAACAAACATCGATACCAAACCAATAGGAAAAATATGGGTTCGTCGTCTTCCTCACAAATCTGCCGTGAATAGATATTTTTATTCTGGGTCAGAAGAGATATTATGAAATATATACTTTAATATAAATTAGATTATTTCCTTATTCTTAGATGTGCATAATTTAGGGTTTTTATATATATGCTTGTAAAGAACATTGGCAGACGTTTGAGAGAAAATAAGATATTTTTTTCTCCAGATCTTTAATGGTATCAGAGCTGTCGATTTTAGGGATCAAAGCTGAAAGCTTCCACGTTTTATATTCGATTGGTGCTGGTGAAGAACGATGATGGTATCATCGAGATTAGAGGACAAGAAGAAAAACAGAATTGCAGATGAAGCTTCTGTTTTTCCAATAAAAGGAACTGAAGAAATCATTCCTTTAAGAAGAATGGTAAAATTTGATACCAAGGCAATGAGTATAGCCTGAAACATGTGTGACACTGCCGGAAGAAAAACCAGAGATTGAGGTGGAAGAATTGAGACAACCTATAACGGTTGCAGAGGATCCAACAGTAATACATGAGGAAGAAGTCTTGGGTAGAGGAATGAGAAGAAAAGAAGCATCAGTCAAGCTGTGTGATTATGTATGTAATACCACCATCAAATCTTCGATAAAGAGTCAAGAAACTGGGCTTGAATATGGGATCGAAAATTTTGGGAATTGTGATCGATTTTCTGAGTCACACAGGGTATTTTTGGTGAGCATAACAGAAGGAGTGATACCTAAAACATTTTCTGAAGCTATGAAGTGTCCACGATGGAGGGAAGCAATGTGATTAGAGATTGAGGCTCAAGAATGAAATAAGACTTGGCTGGTAGGAGAGTTACCACCAGGAAAGCGTGTATCGGATGCAAATGGGTATTTACGATTAAGTATAATGCGGATGGGACTGTCGAAAGGTATAATGCAAGGTTGGTTGCATGTGGTAATCGACAAAAGGAAGGGGTTGATTATTTAGAAACATTTGCGCCAGTGGCAAAGATGACTACGGTTAGGTTGCTTCTGCAGATTGTAGCTGGGAAAATTTGGAAATTACATCAGATGGATGTGCATAATGCATTCGTTCATGGAGACTTACAGGAGGAAGTGTACATGAGGTTACCACAAGATTTTGGTTCCTCTCAGAATGGAGCGGTATGCAGATTGCAAAAGTCATTGTATGGGCTGAAACAGTCTCCAAGGTGTTGGTTTGCAAAGCTGTCGAATGCGCTTTTGGGTTATGGATTCAAACAGAGTAAGGCTGATTACTCATTATTCTCATTGTTTTGTGGTAAGGAGCACTTGCATGTTTTAGTGTACGTTGATGACTTTGTAATGGCATGAAGTTCAGGTGAGGTTATCCAGGAGTTTAAGATACATTTGAGCAGTTGTTTTCATATGAAAGATTTGGGTTAACCGAAGTATTTTCTTGGGTTAGAAGTTGCAAGAAACTCGGAGGGTGTATATTTATTACAGAGGAAGTATGCTCTGGATATTATTGCTGATACTGGTTTACTTGGTGGGAAACCAATAGATTTTCCTATGGAGCCAAATCATCAATTAAGAAGGTCGACTTCACCAGTACTTGTTGATCCAGAGAGATATAGACGACTAGTTAAGAGACTGATTTACTTAGCTGCCACAAGGCCGGATCTTTCTTATTCACTTCATATCTTGTCTCAGCTCATGCAGAAGCCAAGAGAAGAACATTGGACAGCCGCAATGATGTTTGTTCGTTACTTGAAGAGATGTCCCGGAATGGGAATTATATTGAAAGCTGAGTGTAATTTCCATCTTACAGTTTGGTGTGATTCAGATTGGGCTGAATGTCTAATTACTAGGAGATCTTTGAATGGATGGTTGGTACAATTGGGAAACTCTCCGGTCTCATGGAAGTCGAAGAAACAGGATGTGGGTGTCTTGTTTATCAGCTGAACCTGAATATCAAACTATGGTAGCTGCATTAAATGAGCTAAAATGGATTAAGAGTTTGATGTTTACGATGGGTTTCGAGCATTCTAGAGCGATGGATTTGTATTATGACAGCCAATCGGCGCTTCATATTGCAGCTAATCCAGTCTTTCATGAACGTACGAAACATGTGGAATTAGACTATCACTTTATCAGATATGACATACAAGCAGAGAGTATTGGAACGAATTATGTATCTAGGATGGTACAATTAACAGATATCTTTACCAAAGCATTTGGTGGTCGTCCTTTCCAAGCTCTACTATCTAAGTTGGGCATTCGAGATCTTTATGCTCCAATTGGAGAGGGGTATGAGAAAATATATACTCTGATGTAAATTAGATTATTCCTTATGCTTAGATGTGCATAATTTAGGTTTTTCATATATATGCTTGTAAAGAAAGTTGGCAGACTTTTGAGAGAAAATAAGAGAATTTTTTTCTCCAGTTCTTTTAAGAGATAGTGATGGATTCAGCAGATCAAGGAAAGATTTTTGTGGGTGGTATCTCATGGGAAACCGATGAAGACAAGCTAAGAGAACATTTCAGCAGCTATGGAGATGTATCTCAGGCTCTTGTCATGAGAGATAAGCTCCCTGGCTGACCTAGGGGTTTTGGGTTCGTTATCTTTTCTGATCCTTTTCTTCTCTAAAGGGTTCTTTAAGAAAAACATCACATTGATTTCAGAGATGTCTCAGTTTCTCCACTTATGCTTATTTTTATGCCTTTTTGGCGTTTAGTTATCTGTATGGATGTTGTGGATATGAGAACAAGATAAAGAAAAAAATCTATAACTTTTTTTTCCTGGATTGATTTTCAAAGAAGATGATATTAGTTTTGTGTTGGCAATCATACTATCAATCAAATGTTTTTTGGTTAAAATTGCATATAGAATTAGTAAAGAGTGTTTACTTTGGTTTATTGGGAAATGTTCTTGCTTTGGGTAAAGTTTATCCTGAAATTTATTGATTTTTTTTTGTGTGGAGGATTAGGTTGATGTGAAGAGAGCCATGTCAAGGGAGGAGCAGAAAATCTCTGGCAACTTTAATACATCTAAAAGCTCTGGAGGCGATGCTTATAGTAAATCCAAGAAGATCTTCGTCGGAGGCTTGCCGCCTGCTTTGACACATGAAGAGTTTCGTCAATATTTTGAATTTTATGGCCCTGTGGCTGAGGTTGTTATCATGCATGACCAGACTACCAGCCGTCCTCGTGGATTTTGATTTTTTCGTTTGAGGCTGAAGAATCAGTAGACCGTGTGATTCACAAGAACTTCCATTACTTGAACGGTAAGCGAGTCGAGGTAAAGCGTGCTCTTCCTAAAGATGCGAATCCCAGAGGTACTGGACGAGCTATGGGTGGTGGTGGATCTGGTGGTTACTAGGTCTATGGTGGCACTGAAAGCAGTTTTGAAGGCCGTATGGATTTCAATAGGTTTATGCAGCCCCAAAATGCAGGAAATGGTTTACCATCTTATGGTTCTTCTGGTTATGGCGTTGGGTATGGAAATGGTAGTAATGATGCTAGGTTTGGTGGATACGGAGGTTACACTAGTTCTGCTGGAGGTTATGGTGCTGGTGCTCCATATGGAGCAACGAGCATGCCAGGTGCATGTTATGGAAGTAGTACTGAGTTGCTCCGAGGAAGTCATGGGACACTCAAGCTCCTAGTGGCTATGGGAACCCTGGAGGCTATGGGAATGGTGCTACTCATAGTGGATATGGAGTTCCCGGGGTAGCTCCCTCCGCCCAGTCACAGTACGGATATGGAGGGTACGGTGGAAGTGATTTTGGTTATGGAAATCAAGCTGTATATATGGTGAAGTTGGAGGACACCCTAGTGTTGGAGGTTCAAACACTCTGGTAATGGTGGTGGCTACATGGGAGGTGGAAACGGTGATGGATCATGGCGATCTGGCCCGTCACAAGGTTATGGTGGTGGACAATGATGGTTTGGGCCAATTGTCACTATTTGAAGCGACTATTACCACTCTGGGTTTTTGGATCCCCACCAAGAAGAGTTCAGCACAAAACAAAGGTTCCTCAACTTCACAAAGGTGTTGGACTGCTTGAATCTTGGATAAGCATTGTGATATTTACTTACAATAAGTCTCGCTTCTTCTATTAAGTTATAATTTCAAATTACTCTAATCTTGAGTTTCAGAAGACTTATAACTACAGTCTTAGCTGCTTTCATTATTATGTTTGTTAGTAGTCCTAGTGTTCACGCCGGAATTGCTTTATGATTGTGTTATTTATTTTGGTTTGGACCTGGTGGTGATCTAGTTTAAGCAGGGAGTAATGATTCATGGTGCTCGTTGAAGAAAGCAGATGCAAAAGAAGTAGATTGAGGTGAGTGTCAAACTCTTGAATGTATGGTTTGAGTATAAAGTAGAGGTAGTGGATTCAGTTTGGTGGTAGCATCGAGAGGAAGCTTTAGAAAGTAATGAAAGTATAGGTTTGAGAAGGCGTAATCATTTTGCGCTTGTATCTGTACAGGACTCATCATTCATCAACATGGTACTTGAGTTTTAACTTCTTAGGTGGATGAAGTCTGTTCCAGCTCGGAGTTGAGGTAGTCACTTGAAGAAGACTCAAGTCACTATCAAGTGCTTGCATATAGCCATATCTGGTTTCAGTATTAGGTCATGAGAATGAGACAAACATAGAAAAGCTCCCACATTTGTAAAAGTTCATATGAAACTTTAAGTAGAAATTTTTTTACATCTTCTATTTCCTAATCCCCCTATATATTAAACGAGAAGTCACTTTAGTGACTTCTGATGACGTGGCACTCATACAAGCATTTTGATTAAAATCCTTATAATTTCTTTGGTTGAATTTTTTTCTTTTTTATTTAGTTTTTAAACACAACCGAGCATTACATCTAGAACTTAGTAAAATACATTGCCAAACAACTGAAAACAAAAACTAAAGAATAGTTAGACTTTTATTGTTCGTTAAACTATTCATTTATCTTTCTTCAACCCCTCTCTTCTGAACACCTAATGCCACCGGAGATTTGCAACATCATTGTTCTTAATGGTTTGATTCTCAGATGCTTCGTCCGATTCTGTATGGGAGAAGAAGTTACCTTCGTCGGTTTTTTTCGGGTTCGTATGGGATTCATTTGACAATGATAACAAGGTTTTTGGATTCTTTTGATATATCCCCTTTGATTTCAATTGAATTTGGGAATTAGGGTTTCCATGGGTGATATAAAGTCTTGGTTTTGTATGGTAGCAGCTCTGGATTGTTAGGGTTTCAATGGGTGTCTAAATATTTTAAACGATCCAAGAGAACTTGAAAAATCCGTCAAAGTTCATTTTCAATGAATTTACTTACATTCGGTGTTCTTGCATTTTTGTTCTCTTGATTTTAGGGAGTAGGCAAACGTCCAATGAGAATAAGTTCAGCGAGAATAACAATGCAGCTTGTGGATCCTCGTCGTCATCTAAAATTCGTTTTAATGTCAACAAAGGACAGTAAAACCAATATCACTCATGATTACTCTCATGTTTTGAGAAGTATCAAGTTGGTCTATATGGCTCAAGCTCTACACTGCAAGAAACATTGGACCAAACTGAAACTGAAACCTTCAAAAATGTTCCCATTGAACCAACCTTGGAAGAGTTGCGTTGAGCAGCTCTAAGAAGAAGAGGTAAGTTTGTTTGTCCTGAGAGAAAGTAATCTGTCTTTCTCTGTTTTGATAACCGTTTCAGTGTGAAACACACACAATGTTAAGGTGGAAGCTGGGGAAGGAGAATCATGTAAGCGATGTAACTGCCAGAAGTCAAAGTGCTTGAAACTGTAAACTTCATGATTCCACTTCCTTTAATCATAGGCTCTTGAAAAAAATTGTGTTATGAATGTCTTGATGTTATGTGCAGTTACTGTGAATACTTTTTGCAGCTGGAGTCTACTGAATAGAGCTATGCTCATGTATAGAAACTCAAACAGATTGAGTCTGTTAACACACTTGCATTTGCTTCTAAAGTCATTAAGAGCTCCGATTTTGTTCTAGAAACCGGGGTAAAATCATTTTTCAATATATTTTGTTATATCCATCATCCTTTGAAGGAGATAATAAATGTGTAATGACATACATGATGATGCAAGCAAAACTCCAGATTCTGCACGACACAAACATGGTCTCCGCGATCTTGAGAGGTGCGAAAGTGGACACACCCTTGATGAGATGGAGAGAGCACTGCACAATGCTTTATATTAACTATATTTTTATATTCCAAGTATGCGGATTAATGTTAACTATATTTTAATATATCTCCAAAATATATTCAATTTCATAATACTATAACCCAAAAATATAATCGCTTATAAAAAATTCTTCCATATAAAATATAAATGATAAAACATAATTATTCTAGGTTTAGATTATACGAAAAAAGTTATTAAACATTATTTTACCTAAAACAATACATTTGAATATTACTTAATTCATTAAATTTTTTTTCCTTATAGTTTACTACTTTAGTTCATATACCAAATTATTGCAAACTTAAGCATAGAAATTTAACTTTAATTTCTTTCTCTAAATTGTTTTGTGATTAGCTTTATTTTAGATACTGATCTTTATTAGTCTTAGTCATTAATGAACATAAGTATTACTACTATATATTACTATATTCGAATATTCAAATGATATTGTAATAAGTATATTTTTTTCTAAATGCTCCTAATTAGTTAGTTCATTAAATGTTATAATTTCTTTTTGTTATATATTTCTTGCTATAGTTCATATGCAATTATTTCAAACCACAATATAGCAATTTAGTTTTAATTTATTTCTCGAAAATGTTCTGTGATTGGCTTTAATCTATGTATTATTCGTTTTGTGATATATTTGCTTGTGATATTTATATAATGCAATTATTGCCGACAAAATTATTTTGTGATATATTTGCTTGTGATATGTATATAATGCAATTATTGCCGACAAAATTATAACAATTAAGCTTTACTGCATTCTCTCTAAATTCTTTCATGATGTTAATAATGTATATATCTTCCAAAGTTTTATTATAAGGCAAATAAATTTACGCTAATAAGTCTCAAACGTGGAAGGTAGATTATATATAAAGTAGACCTCCAAGGTCTTACAATACAAATATATTTCTCTTTTGCTAACAATTTTTTCTTAAAAAGTCTTTTTTATTTATGTTTTAAACATCGACTAGAACTTAGTAAAATACATTTCCAAACAATTGAAAGCAATAAACTTTTTATATGGCGATGGTTCAACCCCAAAAAACAAGTTTCTTATGTCAAAGAGTTAAAACCATGTAAAAGACACATGGAGTAAAATATTCCCATATTTCACCCAAAATATGAAAACCTAAGTGGCAATTTTTTTTATATTACGAATTTTGTATTGTTTAACAATCTGATATATCACTGTTTTATCAAAAATATAAAAAAACATAAGTAGAATATTACACCCAAAATATACAGCTACAACACCACACAATTTTACATAATGATAATATAAAATAACAACTTCTAAAACTAAACACAATTAACTTTTTCATATTTTGGATATTACTAGGTGTGTTCAATATGGTAATACTGAACCATACCGAATGGAACCGAATCAAATAGACAATATGGATTAGATTTGGTATATACCATATAAACCGAATGGATATGATTTTATGAAAAATATAGGATTTGGATATGGTTAGGTTTATAATTGATTAAACCGAATATACCGAATAAAACCAATAAAAGTAAAAACATATAAATATATATATATATATATATATATTATATAACGGTACATGATAACTAAATTGTTATATAAGTTAATTTTTATGTTAATAATTAATACCATATATATTTACATTAAATAATTTCTAATTTAAAAACACTTAAACAATAAAATATTTACTCACTGTAGCCAAAAGTTCTTAACTTCTTATTCTTTTGAAATACATTTTTTATTTTACTTTCTTTTTTCTTTTTGACCTTGAGTAATTGACAGAGTGAAGGTATGTCTTATAATTTTTTATTTTTTTCTTTAAATATTATCAAATTTTGATGTAATTTAATTTTGCATGCGTTAAAAATTGAGCAATTAGATGGTAACATGAAATTTCTTTGAAATAACATAGAAGACAAGAAGAACTTCAAAAAACTATCATTGATCATTTTGTTTGTTATTTTTGACATTAGATTATTTATAAATATCCAAGATTTTTTTTAATAAATGATAGTTTTGACAATATGCCTATATAAAATTCATATAATATAAAATCAAATAAAAATATTGTTTTATGGTATAAAACCGAATAAACAAAAAAAAAGGTAGTATAAAAACTAAACCAAACAAAATTAGATATGGTTCTAATATGGTAGCTAACTTTTATAAATCAAAACCGAAAAACCGAAAAATCCAAAACCGAAAAACTGAAAAAATTAAACCGTAACTGAACTGAAATACGGATTGAACTAGCCTAATATTTTTAATGCCTGCAGGCCAGCCACCTAGTTTCACTTATTTAAGTTTCCTCTCTTTTTCGCTTTAGTATTTACTCTCTTTGACTCCAAACTTTCCCAATTGGAACCAGAGTCTTTACTTAGAGGGCACTGCTAATACTAGTCTACAAGGGACTATAGACTTTTTTTTGGTATTGCATTTGAATTATGTAATACATGTCTCGGTGTAACATTACATAAGATACACTTCTTTGAGCTTGTGCACTTCGGGAAAAGGAGATTCAGGCTTGTATTCCTCCAGATGAAGTTGTCTATGCGTTCTTGATCACTGCGGATCGCGCTTTCAGGTTCAAGAAAATGCTCCTGAATGTATATCCGGAAGAAAAAAAACGTTACAACAAATCATTTTAATAACAAAGACACGAAAGAAGGATAAGAGATTTGTTTACCAGCAAGAGGCGATGAAACTGCCGAACAAGACGCGGAATTGCAGAGGGACATACTGATGATTAATCCATCCCACAATAGGCCAGAACTTTGTGTTACATACAAAAAGTTTCAGAAATCAGAACCACCAAGTTGAACAACAATGTCAAAATGTAGCATTAAAATGTATATGTTTCCTGGTTTAATAACTGTTATAGAAAAGTTACAACGTTTTTTACCTTCCAGGCTGTTAACTGTATGGTAGAGAAGTCTTTCCCAACTTTGTGCTTCACTAGCTTCCATGGCCTCCCTGTAAAAAAACATTGCAAGGATCTTACTCTAAAATCATAACCCAACAAAGATAGAAACAAAAAGGGAATTAAATTTAACTGTACCTTCAACTACTAAACCATAGTAAGACATAAAAAGAAAGTTGTTCCAAGGAGAGGATGTAACTTGTTCCAACAAAACCTGCTCCAACACAGTTTTTTTGTTAAGAACGATACAGTGCAGGAGATGCAAGTGGAACTACTAGAATACAAGTTAATTTCTAGAAAAAAAAAGAGGCTACTTTATGGCTCTAATTCGAGTTTCAAGCACATTCAACTTCATATTGCAGCAAAAAAGGTTTCAGAATATATCTCAACATCAACTAAAGAAAAAGCATTCAAAGGAAACTATGTTACTGAAGTAGAACAAAACGTTTGAAAGGGAAAGGCAAAACCTTTTTGGCTACAGTAGTATTGTCCTTCTTGCCTTTGAAAAGAGCATCCATCAGTTTGTGGAAGTAGTGAGCAAATGGCCCACCATAACATAACCCATACAACTACACAGAGAGATGATCATCATCACATTAAGAAACAAGAAAAAGGTGTTGAAATCATAGGATCTATCGGAGAGGAGAGAAAGGAACGAAACCATAAGGAGAAGCAATCTACGGAACTGAATCTTTTTAACTCCAGAGATCTTCTGAGCTATGGCATCACTGCAACCTGCCAAAACCCCGGCAGTGATCGCCTGACCCACACACACAAACAAACAAACAAACAAAGAGTTAAAAGAAAAACAGAAACAAAACTTTTATAAACGATATAATGACCATGGAACAATCTTTGATTTGAAAAAAAAAAAGTGAAGACCTTGGTTCGTAAAGGGTGAGCTTGGAGCTGTATCAGATATTTTCGCCATGCGTCTTTAGCATAATCCGACATGGTCCCCGAAGATATTGTCTGAATGTCAAACGAAGACAAGGAAAGGTGAGGAACAATAAGACTAGCTAGGAAGGGGATCCAGATTTGATTACAGTAAATTAATCATGTTTTAGTTGCCTTTATTCAAATAAACAAATAACAGTTAAGGGTTAGGTGGAGATTCCCTTTTGGGATATCAATAAGTTGCATCTCTCATATTTCTTCTGTTAGTCCACAAGTTGTCATGTGCGTTATCTGATTGGCTGTTTTATTCTTGTAGACAAAGTTTTAGTTTAGATGACAAATACTAAACAGAGCAATATTGTCTGTCTTTTCATAAAACAGGAGTCAGCGTCTTCGTGTATTTTGTTATTACTGTTGCCTAATTATCTCCAATGCAACTGTTTCACTGGGTTATATCTTTGAGTTAATTGCATCCTCTGATAACCTATAGAAATCATCTGACCAACACGAAACTCGTGACATTGATCAAAACACCACAACATATGTACAAACTCAAGTCTAATAACCAGAAATCAAACAAATTAAGAAGACCATATTTTGGTAGATTTTTGTCTTTCACACATCACAAGCTGTGCTATATATAGACCATCCTTTTAAACATGAGAAGAATCAACCAACCGATCATGGAAACACAAACTTTGCTTGACTGGCTGTCACGTCCGCTTCTCACTTAATCAAGACGACATATATTTACACTAGTAAAAATCTATCGTATAACCACGATAGTACCACTCCAAAACCGTGGCTACACTAAAAAAAATCACGTTTTTGTCACGGATTAGCCACGATTTTTAATTAGCCACAGTAAAATTAAATAGCCACGATCACAGCCACAAAAACTTTGTGGCTAGGTAATAAGCCACAGCTTTGTCACTAAATATTTCGTGGTCAGATACATAGCCACGGTCTAGCCACTGTTTTACCGTGGTTTTTTGTAAATTTCAATTCCCACTTATCTTTTTTTTCATTTTCCCGCTTTAAAATTTTTCGAGGCAAATATTTTATTTTCTTATTAAACCGTAGCTACGGTTTAGCCACAATTGCATATGTGGCTAGTGTCTTAGCCACGATTTAGCCACCGTTTTGTCGTGGCTATGTGAATCCCTAAACCCTAAATACATTTTAAACCCTAAATACAAACTCTGATTATAATATTTTAAACTTTAAACTCAAAGCTTAAATATAAATATTATTGTTTAATCAAAAATTATAAATAAAATTTTATTTTTTAACCTATAATTTCCAAAACACAAACTTTAAATCTTCAAACCATACTATATATAACCTAAACCATAACTTCATACATAAACCATACATCCATTAGATATACATTTCAAATATGAATTTTAAATTTTTTAACAAATTTCAAATATAAACTTCCAAACATATACCATATACATAAACTCAAATATTTAATCTCAAAGCATTAAATTCCATTTTAAATCGTAATCTAAAACCTAAACTAGAATCCTAAAACCATTTGCCATAAATACAAATTCTAATTATATTATTTTAAAACTTAAACTCTCAATTTTTGATATAACTATAAAATTAATCTTTTCAAAACTTAATATCAAACCATATACTTTATTCCAAATCTTAACCCTAAATCACATATTTATAATAACTATATTGAAATAAAAATACATATTGTATTGTTTTCTCTTGAGCCTTTGATTAATTTATTTTTATCTTAATTCTTTAACTCCATTTTAAATCTTAATCTAAACCTCAAACTACATACTTTAACCCTATGTCTCAAAAACAAACTCCAGTTATAATGTTTTAAAGTTAAAATCTAAATCTTAAATATAAAATATATAAACTTAATCTTTTCAAAACCTTTTCTCAAATCATATATCATATAAACTCAAATTCTATTTCATACTTCAATCCCTCAACCTAAAAACTTAAATCTTACATACAAAACCATAAACTCTTACATTCAATCTTAACATTTAAGCCTTAACATTTATACTCAAATCCTATTTCCCAAACTACAAATTCTATATTATAAAAATATTACATTAAACTACTAAACAATATATATTATATTTAACCATCATTTCCTATATATTTTCTAAATATTGAACCCTAAACCAATTTTTATAAAATAAATTATCAAAGTATATGAAGAATTATACACTGTTTTAAAACAGTATAAACTATTTTTTGATAAAATTTATACACATTAATAGAATCTAAACAACATTAAATGGACAACATAAATAAACACACAGATTTTTGTTTTTCTTTATTTTTCTCTTCTCCTTACTTCTCTTTTCTTAGCCAATAAGGAGTTGTGTAGATTGATAATTTTAACCAATAGATGTTTAAATCTTAATGTACTTTACCATTTTTTAAGCTGTGTATTTCCATTTCTTATATTTTCTATTTACGTAATATCTATATTTTACATTCTAAAATAGATATCTAAATTTTAATGTACTTTTTTACATTCTGAAATAGATATCTAAATTTAATGTACTTTTTCCATTCTTTTAAATTGTGTATGTATTGAATTATATTATATATTTACTTAATATTTGTATTTTACATTTTAAGATGTATATTTAATGTTTAATGTACTCTTTCCGTTTTTTTTAATTCTGTATTTACTCCTTATATTGTGTACTAGGTTAATACCCGTGCATTTGCGCGGGATGAGAATTATATATATAAATGATTTTATCTCTTATTCTTTATTTTGTGTTATTTTATATATTTTAAAATAAAAATATATATATTGAATAATTGACTCTGTAACTATTATATAAATAATTAATTTAGTGAGCACTTACATAAAATAATCATATTTGTTTATTTACACTTACATGGTTATATTATACTTTTAATTTTTATATATAATAAATGAAGTTTCACACTTACATGGTTTATGATCATTTTTATATTTTTATAATAAAAAATTTAAAATATTGATAACATCATTTTTAATGTGAGAGATTTAATATTTACAATAATTTATCATCGTTTAAAAATAAATAAATTCAAAGTTTGTCATTAAAGTATTAAGTTCTCAATACTTATTCAATGAAATTTTGGAATTAAATATTTATGTATTTTAAATGATATTTAGTTTAATTTAAACATCACTAATATATATATATATTATCTTATTTAAATATCTATTAAATGATATTTCTTAATTATATAATTTTTGTATCCTGCTATAACAAAAAAGTTTAAAATATTAATCAAAATTATTATATGTGAAATTTTTTATTTTTTTTATTAATTTATAGTTTTTTATAAAAATGTAAAATATAACATATATAAAAATCTCTTTTTTTTGTTAGATAGTTGATGTTATTGTTTAATTTATTTTCACAATATAAATTTAACAAAAAGAATAGATGCTATACAATTTTTTATCAAATCTTTTATATTCAAATCATTAATTGTCATATATATATATATATATATATATATATATATTACAACTATATTAGGTAATTCCGTAAATTTTATTTAAGGAAATAATGATTGGTATTAATAATATTTTTATTATTAATTTAATAAAAAGTATATTATATGTTTATATGGACTAACATTTTCTCTATTAAATTTGAGAAACATTCTCATAATAACATGTAGCTATCAAAACATGTCGTTGGAATGCTTCCCAATTAATATATAAAGGATTTATATTTCTTTGTAACGATGTCACATGGCTTTTTCGAAGAGTCTCCTGAAACTTCGGGTTTGTTAGTATAGATGTCACAAGAAAAATAAGTTTCCAAAAGTCTTTCCCTTTTTTAGTTTTGACGGGATTACGGAAATTTAAAATATCATTTGAGACTTCCACAACAATTGAAATACAAAAACGCTGCGTTTTAAAGACGTGGTGGTAACAAACAACAAAAACGTAGCGTTTTGAGTGTTTAGGTTAATTTTTTTTTTTTTAAGGTTAATATTTTTAACGTGCGCAAAGGCTTTGTTATGCAACGATACACGAAGCGCTGTGTCTAATTCGTGGGCAAACGACACAAGTGCCGATAGATGTCTGAATATCTTTATAAATAGTCCAAAACAGGCGGACACTTGTACAAAAATTTACGACATACCGAATCAGAAGATAAAAGAAGAAATGGCGAATGAATATGGAATTGGAATGGGTTCGATTATGGCGATTGTAGTCGTTGTTATAATGTTGTTGTTCGTTCCGCTTATGATGGGACCAGTGGCTCCACCATCTTCCCACTTCTCTTGGTGTTTCCTCTTGTATTGCTCCTTGTGTTTCTCTATCTCCATTTTACGTGCAAATGAAAAAATCTCTTTCGGAGATTACCATATATGTAACTAAGATGTAACGTAGTATATATGTATTTACCAGATAAACTTTGATGTATGTTTCTGACTCTACATTTATAAAAAAAAAAAAAATGTTTTCGGTTTCCAAACTGTTGGTTGGTTAATACATGCGTTCCTTGTCTTTTCTCCCACTTGTTTTTTCAATATTATCCGATACGTCTTCTTAAATAGTTATATTGCATGTATAGCACTAGCAAGTAATCCTTTTCTTTGGGTACTCGTGTAAAATGAAGTACAGATTCTTCAGATAGTATTAATTTATGGTACTGTAGTGTATCCATTCTTATATATGGTAAATATACTATGTATTCAAATTGATGATTGACACATGTGGTTCTTGCCTCCGAAATAAATTTAAGTGGATTGTATTGGCTAGTATATGTGATAGACATCTAAGCTCAGATCAAGGAAGTAAGAGTCAAAGGCTCAACACAATCAGAGCTTTGCGGTTGAGGATAACGCTCTTAGGCGTAGACATATATTTGGGCTTTGTCTTCCAGGCAATTTCTTGTGTCTACCAGTCAAATCCCAAAAGCCTTTTTATTGATGATAATCATAATGTTCGCTTCTTGGGCGATTTCAACAGTCCGCTGGTCACTATAAATAATACTTCCAATGCGTTTGAGTCAACTTCAGGTACGTCTGCGATTTCACCCTTTATGTATATATCATTCTAATAGCCAAGTCGTTGTTTGATGGGACAGGACATAGTGATGGAGTTAGGGGACCGGAAAACGACTCTTAGTCATCATCACTAGTTGTAGCTCTGTCGAAGAACCAAGAGATCAGTATGGAGAAGAGACAGCAAGCTGGAGAACAGTTAAGGAGCAGCACGTCCTGCTGAAGAACCTTCTGAGTGAAGCAAGATCACCAACAGAGGAGGCAAAGAGTAAGATACCGAGGGTGAGTTTGATATTGGACCAAGAGGCTTCCCCTGAAGAGGGTTGCTGGCCAGAGAGAAGAGAAGTGAGTGAGGAGTGGTACTCGCCAGGAAAGTATCCAGTGGAGTTGAAGAGAGAGGAGAAGAAAGTTAGACCCATTGAATTAACTCTAGGATGATGATGAAGTAGGAAGACTTTGACTTTTATAAAGAAGCTACAAGTTTGGTTATTGTAAGAGGTTTCGTTACTTATATGAGTTCGAGTTTTATCATTCTTATAACTGATTAGATGTTACAAGTTTGAATCTTGAAGGTAATAAGTCTACTAAGCGTTAGAATATATTTGTGGACTGGAATAACTTTTGCACAGTGCAACAAACATGACAGAGAAGTCAAATTATACAATTAATCAAAAAGCAGAAGGGTTTGAGTTTTGATCAATTACCCTGAGATGGAAAATCGATCAGAGATCAAACCAGACTGTTACAT
Source organism: Eruca vesicaria subsp. sativa (assembly GCA_932364175.1). Classification (NCBI taxonomy): domain Eukaryota; kingdom Viridiplantae; phylum Streptophyta; class Magnoliopsida; order Brassicales; family Brassicaceae; genus Eruca; species Eruca vesicaria. Next base: position 70,915 of record CAKOAT010084155.1, read on the forward strand.
GAATAACAAAGACATACGAAAAGTTAATAGACAGAAGTTATTAAGAATAAGAACTAATAAGCTCTTCAAAACTGCAGAAGCTGAGTGAGATAATCAGAGAAGATGGTGTCTTCTTCATTCAAAGCAGATGCATCATCATAATAGTTCAATGCAGAACTACTATTGGTAGTCTCTTGAAACTGCTCTGGAATACTGTTAGTGTCCACAAAGCCATCATCAACAGAAGGTACCCAGTTCAATAACGCAGAGTTAGTAGACTCCAAAATCAAATCATCAACGAACACTGAAGTGGTGTCCAAGTCAAAATCACTGAATTGATGGATATCAATCTCAGAGTAATCTAAGCTCATCTCTCCAGTTGAAAAGGCGTTGTTGTTGTTGTTCTTGTCTTGGAGAATGAGAGGTTGATCCACAGGCTCTCCTGCCATCTTCAAGGTCTCGCTGTTGTCAGAAGAATCAAGAGATTCGAAATCAAAATCAAAATCAAGATCAAGATCAATGAGTTGATCAAAATCAATCTCCAAGGAATCGTTGTTGTTGTTGTGTGGACCACAAAGACTATCACAAGTAGACATGATCTGAAGCTCCTCATCTGTCAAAACATTGTTGTATTCTAGGGTTTCGACACGTTCCTCACTAGAACCGGACTGGAGAACTAGGGTTTGTTCCGTGGGTTCTGTTTTCTCTACTGTCTCGTTGTTGTTACTCTTCTTCATCTTCTTCAGAGGAGGAGGCTGCTCTTCACCTTGATGATTATATGCGTCTTGTGCACGCAAGGCTTTTATTTTTGCCAACAATCTCAAAACAGAGTTCATGGCACGCATCAGTTCCTCGGGATTCTTAGTTGTGAGAAGACGATCGCTCTCCCACCACTGAGGTAACCCTAATTCTTTTCTCGCAAAACAAATCCCAAGGTCCTCATCATCATCATCTCTTTCTTCTCGAACAGGTTTTCCTCCCGTGAGATAAGCCTTAACGATGGAGTCAACGGAAGTGTGACCGAAGGAGAAGAAGCTTACGTTGGAGTTGGCAGAAGGAGGAGTGGCCAACACGGCGATCTGCGCGTCCGTGAGAAGACAGAGCTGTGCTATTTTGCTGTGGAGACCGTTTGTTCGTTTCGTGTAAGTCGTTGCCGCAGATTCACGTTTCGTGATCTTCTCCATCACAGCCTTCCTCTTCGTGCCTTTCACCATNTGTGACCGAAGGAGAAGAAGCTTACGTTGGAGTTGGCAGAAGGAGGAGTGGCCAACACGGCGATCTGCGCGTCCGTGAGAAGACAGAGCTGTGCTATTTTGCTGTGGAGACCGTTTGTTCGTTTCGTGTAAGTCGTTGCCGCAGATTCACGTTTCGTGATCTTCTCCATCACAGCCTTCCTCTTCGTGCCTTTCACCATCGTTCGTGGAAAAAACAATCAATAGACTTTTTAGGGTTTCTTCGTGAGAGTGATTTTTTGTTTCTTTGTTTTGTTTAGCGTATCAACAAAGCAAAGAGGTGATCGATGGACTCTAGTCTCTCTCACTATATATAGAGTCAACAATTTACTGATTAATTGGACTCTTCCGAAAAAAGAAATAAAATAAGCAAATCTAGGTTTGATTATGTTGTTCACAAAAAAAAAGTCGGCGATGTGAACCAAACATCATATACCGCTTCCGGTTTACTTAAACCAATTATAGCTTTTTCGATAAAAAAAAACCAATTATAGCTTTCGTTTGTTTTTCCCGTGTAATCATCTAAACTCTAAAGTGGCACCGTTTTGTAATTGTTTTACTAAATGTCGGCCATGTAACCAACATCAAAACCGGTTTAGTTAAACCAATTATGGCTTTAGTTTTCTTCTTTTTTTTTTCTTTTCCCGCTTGATTCACTTTAAATGGGTCAATAAACTACACGATTTTGCTACCGATTTATAGAACTGGTTAGTAACTTGCTCTAATTTATTACAGTTATTATAATCCTAAACCATGGAACCAAACTAAATTTGCTTCTTATCTCTTTTTTCAGTGAAACAAATTAGAAAAAAAAGTATGAGATGCGAACAAATCTATACATGACAACTCGATTGAGCTCGTGCTTAACGCCTATTCAATTTGACTTGCCTCCTTCTTCTTCTTCTTCTTCTTCTTCACCTCGACTGTTCTCTAACCGTAGTGGCTCCTACATTCGAGAAGATAGATGTGAATCCTCCTAAAGGAACACTCAGATTTCCCTCCTGAGAATATGCAACTGGCTTCAAAGAGGTCACTCTAGAATTATTTATGTGTTTTTACTTATTATGAAATAATAATAGTTTGTAAAAATCGTATATACTCCCTCTGTTCCTTAAAGATACATATTATAGAAAAACAATTGTTTTTAAAAGATCAATTTTTTACATTTTCAATGCATGTTTTATTAACTAATTGTAAACTTCAAAAAATTTAATTGTACTAATTGATTTTTTATTGGTTTAAAATTATGGAAAGAAGAAAAATACAAAAAAACTATGCAAATTTATTGTGGTTTATTAAAAAGTGTGAACAAAATAGAATATAGATCTTTTAAAAACAGAGGGAGTATTAAATTAGGGGAAGTCCGCGCTCCGGGCAGGATGAGATGTATTATTATTTTGTTTTAAATATAAATTATATTTTGATCGACACATCTGTGTGGATAACCTTTCATTTTATAAATAAAATTTTATATTATTTTTTATATAATCATTTTTAGATAATATATTGCTTTTATTTTTTTTAAATCAATAAACAGATAATATATAGTTATATGTATAAATATTTAACATATGTTCATAATTTACAAATTTAATTTTTTATGATATTTTATTTATATATTTAAATGAAAGTATTTTTCAAAATATATTAGTTTACCAATTTAATACAATTTTTATATGTAATTCATCTATTACTTCTATTTTAATATAATATAGACTATAATTATAATATTTATAAAACTAACATTTAATTTTATTATATTTTGATTTTAATAAAATTTTAATTAAAATTAATTTATAATAATATTATACTACTAATTACGACATTAATCAGTGCATTAATTAAAAAGTAATTATTATTTAAAAAAAAAGATTTTGTTAGATTTTTTCTCAACAAGTTTTGTTATTACTAAAACTAAAATTTAAATTAACAGTTAAATAGATTTGTTATTAATATCCTTATAATTATTTAAAAATGTATACATTAAATAAACTACTGTTTTAATTAAAAATGTAACTGAATATATGGTCCTACTACTATGACAATTTTATAGTAGATAAAAATGGTAATTCTCTTTTAGTAGAGAAGATTTTTCTAAGCATTTTTGTTTGTGTCCATTTGGTTGGCAGTGTGTAATGTTAGTCGATTAGTCTTCAAATGGTCAACTCGCTCTTTATAACATCTATAGTTATTGTTGTTTATGTGTTAGGTTAAGCTTATGTTGGTTTTTGAATGTCATTTCTCGTTTAGATAGTAAATTCTATTTAAAAAGTCTGGCCAAATTTAGAGGTATGTTTTCTAAATTATCATATTGTAAGAATGAAACCTGAATATTACAAAATTTGAACTATTATACTTATCTTTACGTTAGTTATTTTTTTTGAATAAAATAACGTTAGTTTTTTATGAATATATATCGTTGACATTAACAATTTCCTTTCTATGTATTAATTTTTCTTTCTATGTATTCATTACTATGTTCGGCATTTGAGAATCTATCTATATTATAATAGTAGACTTTCTAAGCTCCACAACGCGCCACGTCAGCAGTTTTGTGGGTCGTGTAGATATTTTTTAAAAGCTCATAGTTTTGGTAAGATGATTACAAACAATGAAATATACTTTAGCCAAGTGGTATAAGGTGTCTAATTAAACATGCAAGATCGTGGGTTCAAACCACGTTGCTATCATGTTTTTATTTTATTTTTTGATTTGGGTTATTATCATATGGGTTTTTTGTTTATAAGGTTTTTATGTTTTTTTGGGCTTATTGTTTTAAAGATCAAAATAGTTGGATAAACCTTAAAGCTTAACAAGTTCAAACCCAAAAGTAGTTAAAAATAGATCAAAAAACAAACAATAAAAAAACAAAAAAAAAAGCAAGTCCCATGCGGTTGCCTACGCAGATGGCTTAAAGAGCCTTAAAACTATCCTATTATAATATAGCTCAACCTAAAAATAATAAAAATGGATCCAAAACCAAACAGACCAAAAACAAAAAAAGTGAGTCATACGCAGCTGTCTATGTGGATAGCTTAATGAGACTTGAATAATATAGATTAAGAGCTCAAAAAGTTATATCATTTTCACATATTTCCTAAGTTGTCTACGTGGATAGCTTAATGAGACTTGAATAATATAGATTAAGAGCTCAAAAAGTTAAATCATTGCACATATTTGCTAATATATATTTTCAAAAAAATTTGTATGTGAGATAAAATAAAAAAACAACAAAAGTTAATTATTTTCATTATTTATTAAATGAATATGTAATTTCTCTTACATTAATTTCTCTTACATTTTAATAACTACTATAATTTCATTGAAAACCTTCCTCACCACCGATTCTAGACTCTGTCGAATGGATTCCCACAGTCAATGACGTCGTAGATAAAAATTCCACATCATTTATGAACAAAAATCAAACTTACAAAAAAACATATATAAAAACCTATCTAATGAAACTTAAACAACTGAATATTAACTTGATTAATGTTATTTTCAAATTGATAAATCGTTTAATACAAATACAAATATTATAAATATATAATTATATCAAGTTTTAATCTAAGATATAAAAATTATTTACTAAAAAAAAACACACACATGCTTTTACACACTAAAAACTATATTATAGCTTAACTATTCCTATAAACCTTACTTCACATATAAATAATATTTAAAACATTCCTAATATATTTTCAAAAACAAATATATGTGAAATAAAATAAAATAAACAACAAAATGTAAGTATTTTTCATTATTTATTAAATGAATATGTAATTTCTCTTACATTTTAATAACTACTATAATTTCATTGAAAACATTTCTCACCACCGACTCCAAACTCCGGCGAATGGATTCTCACAGTCGATGACGCCGTAGATAAAAATGCCACATCTTTTATGAACAAAACCCAAACTTACAAAAAACATATATAAAAACCTATCTAATGAAACTGAAACAACAAATATTAACTTAATTAAGGTTATTTTCAAATTGATAAATTGTTTAATACAAATATAAATACTATAAATATAGAATTATATCAAGTTTTTACCTACGATATAAAAACTATTTACAGCAAAAAAAAAATAGACACTTACTTTTACATACTAAAAACTATATTATAGCCTAACTATTCCTATAAACCTTACTTCACATATAAATAATATTTAACACATTGTATATACAATATTTTCACTTTACACTCTTACTACATTCTTTTTATTTCTTATTATTTGGTGTCAATAGAAGAATCCACTAAACCAACAATCAAAAAAATACACGCAAACACAATAATCTCGGCCCCGCTCTTGCGCGGAGAGTATGCAACTAGTGAGAAAGATAGCAGTCTTACTTATTTAAAATCTGTAAATTGTTGCACTGAGTGCAGAATTTTATTTATGTAATCTGTCCATAAGATTTTAGAGAATTATTTTCTATTTTTTTCCATTTAAGATTACGTTCTTAGTGTCCTTTCTGACATTTTCTTGGGAACGTTTTTGGTATTTAAGTCCCTCTACTGCGCCTGGCTGGTAACCACGTTCGAAATATGGTAGCATAGCTGCAGCTAGTACTTGTCGGGTGGGTTCTATGCTCTTATGCCGTTGGGCGAGAAAGGGAGTTAAATATTGCCACACTTCTCTCACATGGTTCACGTGTTGATAGTGTCTTGAGTTATCAATTGTTTGCTTACTATGTTTCTTCATCTCTGTTATTTTTATAAGAATAAACCACCACCTGATTTTCGAGACATCAAATTGATATCACTCAAATTACCCTAAGGAGTGATTTACTCTCTCAAATAAAAGGTTCAATTGTAGTACTTAGGGATCGAATTCACGGGGAGCTAGGGAACCTAAAAGATCTAATAGTTATATGATTAAACTAGGCTAATAGGTAATAAAGCAGTAAATATATATAAAGTAATAAAAAAGTTGAACAAGGTAATTATTCAGCTTGGCAATGGTTTGTTGGATGGAAGGATGGTTGCTAGATCTAGAGTTTCTATTCAGGTAATCAGGATTATAATGCTATAGATGCCTAACAAGTTGCATGAATGATATATAAGAACTTCAATTCTTAGAAAAATCTATAGCTGTCGCTAGTTAGACTCGTCCATTGATCTGAATGCCGACAGTATCGACCGATGTTGCTATCGCAGTGTCGGTCGATATGTGTTGCCGTCGATCGATGACTCTATAAGAGTATCGATCGATATATAGCATCAGATCGAATTGAAACTGTGTTCACTTAAGAATTTCTATTAGACCGGCTGTCGCATCGTGCCTAATAGAGTCTGAGTTTGTAGAGGATGATGTCAGGATGAAGATTAATAAATTAAACTATTCCAGTTCATGATTCTAGTTCATGACTCTAGAAACAAGCATTAGGAACATCCTAACAATGAATATCACAACTTAGCAATCTATAGTTGGGGCTAATCCCACAACCTATCTGAACCCTAAATCCAACAGGTGGATCTATTCAAACATGAAGTTTGTCACAGAAATCATAGATGAATAGATGTTAAACTGAAATAGAATAGATAATAAAACCAGTGGAGTTCCAAGAGGACTCTGATAAGAGTTCCTCCCTTCTCTCCTAACTAAGAGAAACAATAGAAAAGAACTTAGAAAAGCTTTGATAGCATGTAGTCGTCAACAATGGCTTATAAATATCATAATTAGGGTTTCTGGTCGTCAAGGGTATTTTGGTAACTTGTGGGCTTCAGTCCGTTATGAAATATAGTCATCCCACGTTCTGACATTCATATCGACCGATATGAGGTGTCTCCCATCGATCGATCTGCACATATCTTCTCGACAGCCTTCTCTCGCAAGGAAGACTGACCACTCTTCAATAAAACGGACATAACTTCTGATCTAACCGTTGGATTGACCTCAAACCGGTGGCATTGGAAAGCTAACGCAAAGCTCTATTTTGTGTCAAACTATGGGCTAAATCGCACCATGGGAAGATCTCCATCCATATCTAAACATCTGACGCGTCTGCGCAATTCTGCACTTAAAGGCTCCAAAAGACACCAAAACCAACATATTTCACCAGGACGTACCTGAACCTGTAAATACTCTAAATAGAATCCAAAACATATATAATTATCATAAAAACATATCAATACCATGACTAAAAGTGAGTCAAAATCATGGTATATCAACTCCCCCAGACTTAACCTTTTGCTTGTCCTCAAGCAAACTTTAAGTTAGTCTTTGAAAGAAGTTTGAAAACAGCAGAGACTCAATCAAAATCTTAACTTTAAAATCATCACCTCTACTTTGTTGCAAGCCACATCTCATATCTATCAACTATAGAAGTACCTTATACCATATCCTAGCTTAGCAACCAAATACATCAAGCCAATCAACTTAAACATTCCTTGTCTGTCTATCCCCTCTACTGATTTCATTTATGCATAAAAATAAAGGTGTAGGCTTTACCTTGGGGGTATCGATCAAGGAACACTTGGATTCAACTCAAACAAGTTTCAGGCATTCTCATCCTGGTTCCCTTTCTCTCTTTATCTCCCTTCTCTGAATCCCAATTCTTTCTTTCTCTTTTTTTTTATATCAATCCCAACGAACAACTAATGTTCATCTTATTGATCTTTCTACTTTTTGTAGATCTTTTTGACAAAGTGTAGGCGAATAGTGGGGTCATAGGTAATGTACCTCTCCCTCGCTTCCACAATGTGTGATCATCCCTTTGATTTAGAATAGTGGGGTCATAGGTAATGTACCTCTCCCTCTGCCTCTCAGGAAATCATCTCAATCTTTTATTTTCTGGGGATGCCAAAGGAAGGAGAGAAGGAAACCAAAAATTTTGAGAATTTTACCTTCCAGACTTGCAGGAGGATTCCGATCCCTTGTATAACAAGCCCCAAGACAAGCAATAGATGTCAGGTTAGGTTGGAAATCAGCTTTGGTTCTTCCAGACAATCATGAAAGTGTTGTCATAGGTAATCGGTGATCCACTATAGCATCTATAGTACTTTCTGCAATCAACAAATCTAAGAATGGTGCTAAAGAGTGGTAAGATAAAAAGTAAGGCTTTGAAATTTTTTCCCTTTCTTGACTCAATAAAACCAATTTTTGAAAACTTTATAAATAAGATCAAAAAGAGGTAAAGTAGCATCAGTAATCAACTCCCCCAGACTTAAATCATACATTGTCCTCAGTGTATAATCAGTCAGGGTTAAAGCATAAAAAGAATAATAAATGTGTAACTGATATCGAAATTGTGAACGATATACCTGACCGATATGGGTATCTATCCATCGTGAGTCGCCATCGTCGATCGATGTGTGTAGGTATGTGTCGAGCGATATCGACTGAATCGTATCGATCGATAGCCAAGGCAATCGTCTACACAGGTTTTTATTCTAAATATCTAACTCAAATATAATATTAGTAGAACCTCCCCCGGACTTAAATAACACCGTGACCAATGTTATACAGCCCAAGATTGGTGGGACAATAAACCATAAGGAAATATTTAACAAAGAAAGACTGTATACCTTCTTTGATGTGAGTATCAATCAACACAGTTAAGTGGCGATCGATATTCTTGATGCTCTGTCGATCGATGCTAGCTAGTCATCGTCGATTCTTATGCAAACTCATATTCCTTGAATCTTTTTCCTAATACCTGACATAAATAAAACACTAATACACTAATATTCTAAAAGTTAGTAATATACAACTATTAAAACCACATTTTTTTTATATGCATAGTGATCTTGCTACAGTACCTGAAATCCTTAGAAAACAAAATATCAGTAATAAATGAAAATAAAACCATATTTAAAATTACCTAACAGTGGGTTGCCTCCCACTCGGCGCTTATTTTTAGTCATTAGCTTGACTTCTGGAGATCTGATTCAGTCCGGATGAGAATGAGAACTTGCTCCAATTCAAGTCTCATTGTCCAATCTATGAAGCTTTATCATTCTTGTGTGAAAGCCTCCTCCATAGACTCCTCTCCTTTGTCTATCATCTCAGCAATAAGAATTGCTTTAAGCTTTGCATAAGGATGTGAGAAGCATCTGCTGCGCACTCTTGATTTTCTGATTCCATCTGAAAAGTAATGAGTCCATGGTAATTGAGAACCTCCTTTGGTTCGTTTCCGCTTCTTCCAATTTCTCTCCTTCTTTCCCACAGACTTGTGTAATCTCAATTTGGATATCCTGACATTATCTGAGAAGTGAAAAATCAATGATAACTGAGAACCTCCATTGATTCTTTTTCTCTTCTTCCAATTCATCCTCCGCTTTCCCCTAGACTTGTCTAAATGCGTGTTGGTATCTCCATCAAAAATATTTCCACACACTTCATACTCATTCTTTTCTGATTCGCGTCTGGTGTCGATCGATGTACCAATGGTAGTGTCGTTCGATGGTGGATTGATCATGTCTATCGATGGTGTCTGGTCAGTGTCGATCGATGCTTCTTCTAGGGCTTTATCGACTTCATCTCTAAATCTCAACCCTCTCTGTGAAACTCTGACGTGCTGATGATCATCCAATACTCCACTATAAGAACTTAACTCCATACTTTTATCTGGTGGGATAGGAGATTCAGCCTCAAATACCGCATTTGGAACCATAATCTTAACAGGATCATGTATCATTTTCACTCTTTTGTGAACCCCATCAGCTTCATCCGTCCAAATAGGTGGTCTCTGATGTTTAGGGACAGTAATGTGTGAGGCTTCAGAATTATGCACTATCTCCTCAACTGGTTCCAGCTTGACTATGTATCCTGGCAGTTCAGCCAACCATGGTTGTCGATCGATACAAATGGGTGGGTGTCGATCGATGCAGTCGGATGTATGTAGATTGATGATGTATGAAGACTGTCGATCGATTCCGTAAGGTGGTTGTATATCTATGATGCAGGGAGGGTATCGATCGATCTCATCAGGTTGGTGTCGATCGATGCTAGTCTTTGATGAAGTCTCTCCATATTTCCTTTTAGCATTCTGTTTCTCATCAAGCTTCTGCTCCAAATTCTGATCTATATCCTCAAACCCTTCCTTCAGCTCCAAGAAGTCTTCTAAAGTAACTTCTTTACTTGAATCCAAATCTCCAAGATCCTCTCCGTTCTCTATGTTTACATCCAAGGAAGGAGAATAACTTGATACATTGGTGCTCTTCTGTGTCGTGTCTGCAGTGTCCTGAGGACAATTCGAACTTTCAAGGATTTCAAGTGGTATCGATTGATGACGAAAGTCTTTATCGATCGATTCTGTGATGCTGATGTCGATCGATGAGGTGGTGGTGATGATCGATGATGCAGTCGTACTGTCAATCGATACTAAGGAACTGGTGTCGATCGATGTGGGGGTCGGATCTTTAATATCAGGTTCTTCTATTCTGCTCAGTTCTCCAGACTCATCTTCCACCATATATTCCAGCATAGAACTCATCTCAGTCTCCAAATTTGCTGAAAAAGTGCTGAAAATTTTACCTAGGAAGGCGTCTTTGATGTCCTCCCAGCAGGTTAGAGATTTTGGCTGCAGCTTACTGAACCAGCTAAACGCATATCCGGATAGTGAATGGGGGAAGAGCTTGCAGAGAATGTGGTCTTCGGGTATTAATTTATGTTTGGTTGCTGAGACTACTTCCTCAAGTATCTTGATATGATCTCTGGGGTCCTCATAAAGAAGACCTTGGAAAGGGTCCTCACTTATCCAATCATACCACTGGCTACTTAGATCAAAGGTATCCATTTCTGGAAAAGAAATCACATCAGGAATTATTGCTTCTTCTCCATTAATCAATTGTCCTTTAAAGTTGCAAGGATGACCTCCTTTGTCTCGCCAGATACCCTTCTTATCGATCTTGAGTATGAGCCCTTCGTCCTTCTCTGTCTCCATGCTAGTGGTGTCGGTCGTCGGATGAACAGTACCATGATGAGCAGGGTCTCTGTGATCAGTGTCGACCGATGATGAAATCATGGTATTGATCGCTGATGGGTGAATGATATCGTCCGATAGAAAGATCGTGGCATCGGTCGATGTAGAAGTTATGGTGTCAACCGATGCAGGCGTCATATTACCAGTATTGTTTTCTGGTTCATCATCCTCCACCACATATCTCGTTGTTGACTCAATCTTTAGATGGTGTGGAGTGTCAAAGAGAAATCTGTTGAAGAAGGCTTCCGCGATATCAATCCATGTTTTGAGGGACTCTGGTGGCAACTCTTTGAACCAACGTCTTGCTTCTCCAGCAAGAGTGAAAGGAAAGAGTTTGCAGAAGTGGTAGTCTTCAGTGGCTTTATCAAAGAGAGACCAGATTAGGTCTTCAAACATATCAGTATGATCTATCGGTTGCTCGTCAAGATAACCATGAAAGCGATTCTGACTCATAAGAGGGATGTACTTAATTTTCTGCTCGGAGTCAAAATTTTCTTCCTTTCCGCAAACAGTGTCGTTCGATCTAAGCAGAACAGTAGCGGTCGACGCGGGGTGAGCCGTGTCGATCGATTTCGAGTGAGAAGTGTCGATCGACGGGAGATGAATAGTGTCGATCGACGGGGGATGAACAGTATCGGTCGACGCACGGTTAGGCATGTCGATCGATTTCAGGATAACAGTACCAGTCAACACGGAATGCACAGTGTCGATCGATTTCGGGTGCATAGTATCGGTCGACGCGTTGTGAGCCGTGTCGATCGATTTCAGGGGAACAGGGGTTTTGTAGTTTTGCAAAGGCAATTTTATTTCTTCACCTCTATTCAAGGTGGAATGGATTGTAACAGGGCTTTTCGTCCCATGTTTATTCTTATTTTGGCTAATTGCATTGCTTATTTCACCTATTGGTCCAATTTGAACTACATCCTGATTAACAGATGTGTTAATAGAAAACTTACCTTCTCCCAGCGAAGCTTCGTCGATCAATGTTCGACTATGAGTGTCGATCGATTTGTGGTGAACAGTATCGATCGACATCGGATGAATGCTGTCGATCGATATCGGGTGAACAGTAGCGCGATGAACAGTGTTTGGCCGAACAATGTTGTTTGTAGGTTGGTTGGCTCTATTGATCATTGCTGCTTGTAGCTTATCGATCGATTGATGGTGTGCCTTATCGATCGATGTCTGGTATACGCTGTCGATCGATTCTGTTTGGAGGGTGTCGATCGATGAGCGTGAACCAGCAGGCTCCTTCCTTGAAGGAACTAGAAATCCTCTCTTCATTGTTTCTGGTACAGAGATGTATGTACCTGAAAAAGAAGAAAAAATTTATCAGTATTTTAAAACAATAACAAAACCTAGACTAAATCTAACTAAACAAGATCTAATGGCGATCAAAGCTCCCCGGCAACGGCGCCAAATTTGATATCACTCAAATTACCCTAAGGAGTGATTTACTCTCTCAAATAAGAGGTTCAATTGTAGTACTTAGAGATCAAATTCACGGGGAGCTAGGGAACCTAAAAGATCTAATAGTTATATGATTAAGCTTGGCTAATAGGTAATAAAGCAGTAAATAAATAAAGTAATAAACAAGTTGAACAAGGTAATTATTCAGCTTGGCAAGGGTTTGTTGGATAGAAGGATGTTTGCTAGATCTAGGGTTTCTATCCAGGTAATCAGGATTATAATGCTATAGATGCCTAACAAGTTGCATGCATGATATATAAGAACTTCAATTCTTAGAAAAATCTATAGATGTCGCTAGTTAGACTCGTCCATTGATCTGAATGCCGACAGTATCGACCGATGTTGCTATCGCAGTGTCGGTCGATATGTGTTGCCGTCGATCGATGACTCTATAAGAGTATCGATCGATATATAGCATCAGATCGAATTGAAACTGTGTTCACTCGAGAATTTCTATTAGACCGACTGTCGCATCGTGCCTAATAGAGTCTGAGTTTGTAGAGGATGATGTCAGGATGAAGATTAATAAATTAAACTATTCCAGTTCATGGTTCTAGTTCATGACTCTAGAAACAAGCATTAGGAACATCCTAACAATGAATATCACAACTTATCAATAGTTGGGGCTAATCCCACAACCTATCTGAACTCTAAATCCAACAGGTGGATCTATTCAGACATGAAGTTTGTCACATAAATCATAGATGAATAGATGTTAAACTGAAATAGAATAGATAATAAAACCAATGGAGTTCCAGGAGGACTCTGATAAGAGTTCCTCCCTTCTCTCCTAACTAAGAGAAACAATAGAAAAGAACTTAGAAAAGCTTTGATAGCATGTAGCCGTCAACAATGGCTTTTAAATATCATAATTAGGGTTTCTGGTCGTCAAGGGTATTTTGGTAACTTGTGGGCTTCAGTCGGTTATGAAATATAGTCATCCCACGTTCTGGCATTCATATCGACCGATATGAGGTGTCTCCCATCGATCGATATGCACATATCTTTTCGACAGCCTTCTCTCGCGAGGTAGACTGACCACTCTTCAGTAAAACGGGCATAACTTCTGATCTAACCGTTGGATTGACGTCAAACCGGTGGCATTGGAAAGCTAACTCAAATATATATTGTTTTTCAAAAGATGGGCTAAATCGCACCATGGGAAAATCTCCATCCATATCTAAACATCTGACGCGTCTGTGCAATTCTGCACTTAAAGGCTCCAAAAGACACCAAAATCACCATATTTCACCAGGACGTACCTGAACCTGTAAATACTCTAAATAGACTCCAAAAAATATATAATTATCATAAAAACATATCAATACCATGACTAAAAGTGGGTCAAAATCATGGTATATCACAAATAATCATACTTTACACAGCTTGAAGCAAACAATATATTGGTGGGCGTGAAATTACAGGGGTGTTACGTTGGTGATGAAGAATCAGCTATGTTGGAAGCTTAAACCACGTCGAGATTGACAATTGAGTTATATGGCAGTTTGGTTTAAAGGACCGGTTAAATATTACTCATGGTTTACGGTTAGGTTAAAAACCGGTTATCAGTTGTAACAACTCTTGCCTAATATAAAAGCAAGGCTCGTGAGTTGTATTAGTTATCAGAGAAAGATAGATTGTACTAGGGTTACAACTTTAGGTCACAGCCATCACGTGATCTTGGAGAGTTAGTAATTCGCCTTTCCAGGCCCCAGAGACGTAGCCACATCAGTGAACTCTGGGTAATCATTTAATCTCTGTGTGCTCCTAACTTATTTTTATTTCCTCATACAATTCGTGCATACTCGTGTTCCTGAGTGTTTTTCCATGAGATTTTCGTGTCGTGAATTGTGCAACGTAACTTGAATTTGAACGATTCGCGGATTAGGTCAAACATCTAAAACGAACTTGTACCCTAACAAGTGGTATCAGAACTCAAGGCTGTTGAATCAAGGTTGCTGAGTTTGGGCTGTTGAATCAATGACGAAGGCACGGATCGAGGTAGAGAGGTTCGATGGTAAAGGAGATTTCTCCTTGTGGAAGAAGCTTATGCGTGCTCATCTTTAAGTCTTGGGGTTGAAGGATGTGTTGTTGGAGAAGACATCAGTTCTGAAGTCTGTGATTAGGAAAGACGAGGATGAAGATGTGTTTAAAGAAAGGCTGCAGAAGGAAGAATCAGAGAGGTCGGAGAGATCTGAGAAAGCGATGAATCTTATCATCCTTAACGTTAGCGATCACGTACTGCAGAAGATCAAGGCGTGTACTGACGCTGCATCGACTTGGTCAACATTGGAAAGGTTGTATCTCTCTAAATCTTTACCTAATCAGAGAGGTCGGAGAGATCTGAGAAAGGCACGTGGCAGACCTGTTAAGAGAGAGACGCCAGGTAGCAGTGGTAGGAAGGATAAAGGAAGATCGAGATCTGGTTCAGGTTCTAGGGTCACGTGTTGGTACTGTAAGAAAGGACATGTGAAGAAGGATTGCTATGCTCATAAGAAAAAGTATGGTGATGATGAATCTGGGGAAGCTGCAGTTGTAGTGGATCAAAGAGATGATGCCTTGTCTGTATCTAACAATAGGCATAGATGAATGGATTCTCGACTCAAGATGTTCCTATCACATGACATCAAGAAGAGATTGGTTTGATCAGTTCCAGGAGCTAAATTCAGGTCAAGTGTTGTTGGGAGATGACAATGCTGTAGCAGTTCAGGGAATCAGGACGATAAAAGTTAAGGCCTATGGAGGAACTGTTAAGGTTCTCACAAATGTGAGGTATATTCCGAAGCTTAAGAGGAATTTGATATCTACTGGTACTCTGGACGTGTTTGGTTTTAAGCACTCAGGTGGAGAAGGGAAAACCAGATTCTATAAGAATGCAAAGCTGGCGCTTCAAGGTACGTTGAAAGGCTCGCTCTACTTGTTCGACGGTGAGACAATGGTTGGACAAGTGAATAACAATGTGCAGAAGAAAACTCTGGATGAGACCAGTCTTTGGCACAAACGACTTTGTCATCTCAGTGTCAAGAGTTTACATATACTTGCTAAAAGAGGAATCCTGGATGTAAAGAAGATTGGGGTTCTGGCCTTTTGTGAAAATTGTGTCATGGGAAAACATAAGATGTTGAGTTTCCATACAGGGAGGCATGATTAAGGTGAAGCGTTGAAATATGTTCATGCGGATTTGTGGGGTTCCACAAGTGTAACTCTGAGCTTGTCTAAGGAAAAGTATTTTCTGTCTATCATTGACGATTTTACCAGAAAAGTATGAGTAGTATTCTTTTTGGTGAATAAGAGTGAAGCTTTCAGCAAGTTCAGAGAGTGGAAGAAGCTTGTTGAAAATCAAATCAACAAGAAGGTTGGTTGTCTCAGAACTGATAATAATTTGGAGTTTTGTAACTCGGGGTTCAATGGTTTCTGCAAGAGTGAAGGCATTGAAAGACACATAACTTGTCCATACACGCCACAGCAGAATGGCGTTACTGAGCGGATGAATAGAACAATCATGGAGAAAGTAAGGTGTTTACTTGATGAGTATGGTCTAAGAGAAGAGTTCTGGGAAGAAGCTGTGTCTACAGCTGTTTACTTGATTAATAGAACTCATGCATCTGCGATTGATCATGAGATACCAGAATAACTGTGGATGGGAAGAAAACCTGGATATAACCACCTAAGGAAATTTGGATCAGTGGTCTACATACAGAAGGATCAAGGCAAGTTAAAGCCAAGGGCGATCAAGGGTGTATTCACAGGATTTCTGGCTGGTACAAAAGGTTACAGAGTGTGGTTGCTGGATGAAGAAAAGTTTGCCATCAGTAGGAACGTGTTGTTTACTGAGGATGTTGTGTTTAAGGATCTGAAGAAAGAAACAGTAACATAAGCTGTGTCAGAGGATCCGGTACTTGTGCAACATGAAGTTGAAATTCGAGCAAGTACTGAAATGGATGAGGTTTCAGGTGGAGTTAATTTTCAGACTGAAAAAGAGTCACGGGATTCAGGGTCAGAGTCAGAAAATGAAGAGGTTCAGGTTAGTTATAGACTGGCGAGAGATAGACCTCATAGGCAGATTGTTCCACCTTCAAGGTTTGATGATTATGAAGTTATTGCAGCCTTTGCACTAGTGGAAGCTGCATATATGATTGCAGTGGAACCTTTAAGTTATCAGGAAGCTATCAACAGCAGTGAACTGATATGTGGAATGGGTTTATGGGAGAAGAGATGAACTCTTTGGAAAAGAATGAGACTTGGAACCTGGTTAAGCGACCTAAGAAGAAGAAGGTCATCGGCTGTAAATGGGTGTATAAGAAGAAGTCGGGGTTAACGGAAACAGATGACCCAAGATTCAAGTCAAGACTCGTGGCTAAGGGTTAATCACAGAAGGAAGGTGTTGATTATCATGACATCTTTTCACCTGTAGTGAAACATGTGTCCATAAGGTTGCTCCTGTCGATTGTGGTTAACCACGATCTGGAGCTTGAACAATTAGATGTCAAAACTGCATTTCTTCATGGAGACATTGAAGAAGAAATTTATATGGAACAACCAGAGGGTTTTCGTGTGAAGGGCAAGGAAAACTATGTAGGTCATCCGAAGCAATCCTTGTATGGTCTCAAACAGGCTCCAAGACAATGGAACTATGCTTTGACAGTTTCATGAAACAACTCAGGTTCAGAAGGTGTGAATTTGATCAATGTGTGTATGTGAAAGAAGTGAATGGAGGAATATATTTCTACTTGCTTCTCTATGTAGATGATATGTTGGTGGCTTCTAAAAGCATGGTGGAGATAGAGAAGGTGAAGAAAGAGTTGAGTGGAAGGTTTGAGATGAAGGATCTGGGCTGTGCAAGACGAATCCTAGGGTTGGACATTTTCAAGGATCATGCAGGTGGAGTTTTGACTTTATCTCGGTCAAGTTATGTTGAAAAGGTGCTTCGGACGTTCAACATGGATAATGTTAATGCGGTTACTACTCTTGTTGGTTCTCACTTTAAGCTGAAAGCTATTGAAGATGGAGAACAAGAGATAGAGATGGAAAATGTGCCTTATTCTAATGCCATAGCAAGCATTATGTATGCAATGATTGGAACAAGATGTGATCTCGCTTATGCTGTTGGGTTAGTGAGCAGGTACATGTCAAGACCAGGTCTGGTGCATTGGGCTGCATTTAAATGGGTGCTGAGATATATGAAGGGAACAAAGGAACACAAGCTAGTGTTCAGGAAGAATGAAGACTTTAAGGTAGAAGTTTTCTGCGATGCTGTTTTCTCAGTAGATTTGGATAAGAGGAGATCGATTAGTGGTTATGTTTTCTATCATTAGCTGGAGGTCATGTTTGCAATCTGTGGTAGCTCTTTCTACACAAAGGCTGAGTACATGGCACTTGTGGAAGTTGTTAAGGAGGCAATTTGGCTGAGAGGGTTGTCTGAAGAGATGGGTTTTAAGCAAGATCTAGTGAAGATCTGGTGTGATTCGCAGAGTGCGATTTGTTTAGCCAAGAACAACGTTCATCACGAACGGACTAAACACGTCGGCAGGAAACTCCACTTCATCAGAGACATCATTGAGAAAGATGAAGTGACTGTTAAGAAAATAGACACTTCGAAGAACCCTGCAGACATATTAACCAAGGTCGTACCTGTGAAGAAGTTTGAAGCGGCTCTGAGGGTTCTTGGAGTGGCTAAGCACTAAGGTGTTTGGCATTGTCTGGGAAGTACATGAGTTGGGAACATGGTAGCTGCTGTTAGAGCTGGTTAGTCATCAAGGTGGAGATTGTTACATAGGTGATGAAGAATCAGCTATGTTGGAAGCTTAAACCACGTCGAGATTGACAATTGAGTTATATGGCAGTTTGGTTTAAACGGCCGGTTAAATATTACTCATGGTTTATGGTTAGGTTAAAAACCGGTTATCAGTTGTAACAACCCTTGCCTAATATAAAAGCAAGCCTCATAAGTTGTATTAGTTATCAGAGAAAGATAGATTGTACTAGGATTACAAGTTTAGGTCACAGCTGTCACGTGATCTTGGAGAGTTAGTAATTTGCCTTGCCAGGCCCCAGAGACGTAACCACATCGGTGAACTCTGGGTAATCAATTAATCTCTGTGTGCTCCTGTCTTATTTTTCGTTTCTCATACAATTCGTGCATACTCGTGTATTTGAGTGTTTTTCAGTGAGAGTTTCGTGTCGTGAATTGTGCAACGTAACTCGAAGTTAAACGATTCGCGGATTAGGTCAAACATTTATAAAAAACTTGAACCCTAACAAGGGGCATGTAAGAATGCTAGGGTGGTTGAGGTTCAGTAGTGGTTATCGAAGCATATGTGGTGCGCTGGAAGGTGAGGTTCGTCGTAAGTTGTAGTGTCTGATATTTTCCTTCCCATATTGAGGAATTTTTTTTCCCTTTCATAGTGTTCAAATTTAACATATGTCTCACACATATAG
Source organism: Eruca vesicaria subsp. sativa (assembly GCA_932364175.1). NCBI lineage: Eukaryota > Viridiplantae > Streptophyta > Magnoliopsida > Brassicales > Brassicaceae > Eruca > Eruca vesicaria. The sequence goes on from CAKOAT010084155.1 coordinate 89,970, forward strand.
CAAACTAAACAAAAAACAGGCACTTTACACTTCTCATTGTTATATTTAAATAATTTAAATTTTATATTTTTTTATGAAAATAAAATCGACTAAAAATTTATAGATAGACACTTTCTGTTGTTTGTTCTTCGTTAAAATATTACTTTAGAAATGTGGATTGTATCATATTTCCAATGTGTATTTAAGTTCGCCAGAATCTTATTAGACTAAAGCTTTTGATTTATTGGAATAAGATCTTTTAACTGGTATTGAGATGGAGACTATCTTACTTGCATTGTTTGTTAAACATTTTTTAGTAACCATTGTGAATGGTAAATTGGATTAAAGTTTTTTTTTAAAATAGCTTCATATATTTGGGATTAATTCTTGTCATCAGCATGGCTTATACTTAAAAGATTATCAGATACCATGAAGTAAAATAAAAAAACCATGAAATCATATTTCTATTTATTAATTTTACCTATTAATTATCTTTCAAATTATATAAAAACTTATTGAACAGATTTTATTAATAAAATTTCTCTTTATACTAAATTATCTTTGAAATATTTTTTAAAATGATTAATAAAATTAAAATTTATTTCTTATATATTTTTAGATGATGAATCGAATAAAAAAACATTTTAGGGAAAAAACACGAAATCCAGACTTTAATTATAAACAATTTGAATATTTGATGATCAGTTTATCAAACTGAAGGCAGGCTTATTATTACTAATTTGAAACCAAACAAATTCATTCAAAACCGTTGAACATCTCAAACGACAACATAACATAGATTTGTATGTTTTATCAATTTAAAACTCTAGGAATCCAAAATCCTCACGCACTGAACCTTTCACCATTAGGAAAAAGTATCAAAACTTTATATGAAAAATGTGGCTTGGCCCATTCTCTAGTTTCCTTAATGATGAATACTGCTCCACTTGTGCCACTTATATCCTCCTGCGCCAAGTTTAAAGCTTTGAAGCTTTGAGCTTTTACAGCTCTATCTTGAGTTTAATTTAGTAACCTGGCGGCTTATGTTGACTTGCAATTTTGGATTCTTTGACACAATTATGTTTTTCCACCTCTTCTTTATTCCTTACATTATTGATCTAAGCAAAAATGTTTGTAAGCTCTTAGTGCAAAGGGACAATTCTTTAGGAAGCAGCATCATCTAAACCCATCTAAAACCAAATAAATAAAACATATCTCACATTTCCAAAATCAGTGTAAAGATCATAGCACTCAACAAATTAAGTGAGTCAATCTACTCACAACTAATAAAGAAAAACAAACTTTGCACTACTTAAACGTAGTTAAAATCCTCCTCATCAGAGTCAAGAGTCGGATTACCAACTTCAAGGTTGGCCTTTTGATCCAGCCCAGTGGCGTTTGATTTCTCCAATTCTAAATAATATTGTCAATGTAGAAGCGTATAAGAAATGCACAAAACAAACTTTAACACAGTAAAGTAAACCTACCATTCTGAGACCCATCCATGGTGATTTCCTCATCTTCTAAATCAAAATCTGGAAAAAAAAATTGAACATAAACAGAAGAAACTTCCAGCCTCAATACAGATAAAACCATAATAATATAAGAACATCGGAACTTACCAAAGTTCTTATAAAAAACAAAAAAAAAACTTACCAAAGTTAAGCTCACCTCTTAGACCACAATTTGTTTCAAATTCTTTGAATGAATGGAAACAGAAGCTGTCCAACATATGACATGGATGTATCTGTATAATCTTGTGAAGCATCTAATAACAAATCATGCATTAGCATCATCTAAGCATATTGAGTTCGAGATCACATAACATATTACTGCTTTAGTACTCACTCATGGTTCTTGAGACGCTATCTCCTGCACAGAATTTGAGCTATAAGCATCAACTGGCCAAGATAAAAAAAAACAGCAACATGAGCGGTAGAAAGGAATGAACTGATGATTTGCAGGGACTTTATTGAGTTAATATTTGTGAAGTGGTTTAGGTAAAGTAAGGAACTTTATAGGACTCATATTAATGAGAGCAACCCCAAAGGTTTTCAAAGTTGAAATGTAAGTATGATCTATAAGTAAAACTGAAAGATCTGGGTTTTTGATGCAGCGCATCTTTAGGAAGAGTTGGTTTAGTTTATTATTCTTGTATTTTGAATTTTATTTAATTGAATAAGTCATGCTCCTTTATTTGTGGAAGCGTGAGTTGTGGCGTGACCCGATCGTTTGTGACGGGATCTCTTTAAGCTTGTTTCTTTTGCTTGTAAACATTCAGTTTTTATGCAATATTCAGAGCTTTACAGCTGAAATTTCCTTTTCGATCAGGTTTGATCTTAGAGAAGAACTTTTCCTTCGGATATTCAGAGAATCAACGAAGCAGAATTTTTTTATACGCTTTCTCTACACCAGTTTGGTATCAGAGACAAAGGTCATATTCATGCCGCCGCGGCGAACGCAACCAGTGAACGAGTGGGGGGGAACTGCGACAAACGTTGTTGATTATGCAGGAGAACATCCAAGCAACAATCCATGACTCGATCCAAGAATTAGGTGAGGTGTTGTTGCATCGAGAACCTCGACGTCGCAAATCTGTGCGTGACGAAGATGATGATTCAGAGGATGATGTCAATCCTTTTGCAGAGTATCGATCACGCCGTGGGGATGATGGTAGTGATGTGTTGCAAGGGAGAGATGATCGCAGATGGGAAAACGGGTTTAAGATTGGAACCCCGGAGTTCCATGGAGGAGTTAGAGGCGAAGAACTTCTTGACTGGATCTTGGCAGTCGAAGAAGCAATGGAATTCAAGCGTGTGCCAGAGGACCGTAAGGTTGCTTTGGTGGCTACAAAATTTCGAGGCAAGGCGGCTTTGTGGTGGTTACAAATCAAGGCGACAAGAGCCCGCGCTGGCAAGGAAAAAAATCAGATCATGGGAGAAGTTGCAGCGGTTGTTAAAAGGCAGCATTTTTCCATACAACTACGATCGTACGATGTTTACCCGCCTTCAAAATTTGCGACAAGGATCACGATCAGTCGATGACTATGCTGAGGAGTTCTCTTTACTGATCACACGCAACGAGATTTATGATAGTGAGGTGCAGTTGGTTTCTCGCTTCATAGGTGGCTTAAGACCTCAGATTCAGAACGCCATGTCGCAGTTTGATCCTGCAACAGTGGGAGAGGCTCATCGACGTGCAGTGGCGTTCGAACAACAGTTCCGACCTGGAGTTTCGAATTGGAGCTCGAGGGGGTCACGGGGGAGAGGTCCAAACACATAGGTTAGCGACACAATAGCTAACCAGGCGGGAAGAAAGGACTCAGCTGAGCCTAACTCCACTGGAAAAGCACTGACTGGTGTAGGAGATGACCAAACCTTTCGTCGTTCTACTAGGCCAAACACTTCGCGTTTCTTTGCTTGCGGGGAAGTTGGACATCGACAGACTGCATGCCCCTCACAAACATGCTGAGGATTGTTGACTGATGAATTACAGTGGGACACAAATGAGTTGTTTGACCAGGAGGAGGACAATGACGTTAATGATCTTACAGAGGATCACAATTATGGAGATCATGGCACCATATGGCATGTATGTTTGGCAGCTGTTTCAGTGGAGGAACCGTGGTTGCGTACACACAGCTTTCAGTCGACTTGCACCATCAAAGGGAAAGTGTGTCGTCTTGTTATTGATTCAGGAAGCTCAAGTAATGTGATTTCTGAAGAAGCTTTTTCAAAGTTGGGCTTACCGCAAGAGGAGTATCCATGTCCCTATAAGTTGAGTTGGTTGAATACATGGACTTCTATTCGAGTCACACATAGTTGCTGTTGGGGTCAAAATCGGTACGACGGAATTAATAGCCAAAACTCCCCGCGAAAATACAAAAAGAATCGTTTTATAAAGCTCGAGAATCGTTTTATAAAACTCGAGAAATCGTTTTATAAAACTCGAGAAATCGTTTTATAAAGCTCGAGAATCGTTTCATAAAACTCGAGAAATCGTTTTATAAAACTCGAGAAATCGTTTTATAAAGCTCGAGAATCGTTTATAAAACTCAAGAAATCGCTTTATAAAACTTGAGAAATCGTTTTATAAAACTCGAAAAATCGTTTTATAAAACTCGAGAATCGTTTTATAAAACTCGAGAATCATTTTATAAAACTCGAAGATCGTTTTATAAAACTCGAGAAATCATTTTATAAAACTCGAGAAATCGTTTTATAAAACTCGAGAAATCGTTTTATAAAACTCGAGAAATCGTTTTATAAAACTCGAGAATCGTTTTATAAAACCCGAGAAATCGTTTTATAAAACTCGAGAAATCATTTTCTAAAGCTCGAAAATCGTTTTATAAAACTCAAGAATCGTTTTATAAAACTCGAGAAATCGTTTTATAAAACTCAAGAATCGTTTTATAAAACTCGAGAATCGTTTTATAAAACTCGAAGATCGTTTTATAAAATTCGAGAAATCGTTTTATAAAACTCGAGAATCGTTTTATAAAACTCGAGAAATCGTTTTATAAAACTCGAGAAATCGTTTTATAAAACTCGAGAATCGTTTTATAAAACTCGAGAATCGTTGAGCTAAACCAAGCGCCTAGCTCGCCCAAGAGTCGCTGACTTTGCCCCAAGGGTTCTTACCATCCAGATCGCCACACGGCGAGCTGAAAGAGTTCACCCGACTTGCCCTACGTCGAGCTGAACCAATCCTCGTGTTTCTCTCTCGAGTCTTGATCGCGCTATTTCTCGTTTCGACTCAATCGGAATTTCTATCGGGATTTTACGATAAAACCGCGAAGACTTGTTTCTTCGTATAAGTTCGAATCAATCATCTAAAACGGCAACGGTTGACTTAACACCAAAGTTTCCTAAACTATACGAGAAATCTGAACTCTCTAGACCGAATCCGGTTTTACGAAACTCTACCACGCTAAGTCGAAAACATCCAATCACAAACACGTGATTGATTTTTTTCGATATACAAAGCGCACCTAGTCGGTCAAATAAAACCAGCAATACGAAGAAACAAGAACATGAGCTCCGATGGTTAAGTCTTCTCCTCGCTCCGATACTCTTGCTGGTAGTTCGTCGAAGACCGGTAAGTCAAAAGACGAAGAACGAAGAATAGACGATCCCAAATCATCGATGAAACTAAGGTATGTCCGATTTGAAAATTTTATTAGACTTCTAGTTTCTCGTAGATAAGAAACGAAAACGTCTTGTAAACTACCGTGAAACCTAGAGAACTTAGAATTTAGAGGATAGTCTAGCATGCTACGTCGTAAGCAATTTTTGTCTATCTCGATTTGTTGTTTTTTAACCATTCAGGCATAACTCGCAAACCGATCCAATCTCTCGTACAACCGAGAAACGATCGCCACACATTCAAACGTACTCATTTCCTAAAAGAAAGAGGGAGCTAGAGACGCTGATGTTGTCTTAAAACCGACTCGCTCCTAGAAGTTTTCGTAAATCAGACATACTCCAAGTCATCTCCGATCCACCATGGTCTTTAATCGACCCGGATTGTCGATCATCCCAATCCTTCAAACGAAACTCATTTTTCTTCTTTCGCCGAACATTTTTCCTCCCATCAAGAAAACACTTTCTAAAATAAGCGGAAAAATATTCGGACGATGCAACGCCTCGTCGAAATCATCCCAAAAGCAAACGACAATCTAAAAACCGTCTAAGCGCTAAAGACTGATCCAGACTGTCTGGGAAATAATCTCGAGGAATATACAGCATCTCTCGTCGCAATCATGCGGTTAGAAAATCTCTGCGAAACTTCAGAGCAAAACTCGATAATTTGCCGAAGTCATAAAGATCTTCTCGAACTTAATAAAACAAGTATAAAAATCGAAAAATGAGAAATCTTTAGGCATCGAAGCATTGATCTCGTTTTCCGTCAAACCAAGTGAGTTACTGAATAATGTCAAGAACATTTGCGGTGAAAGAAAAATCGAGAACACAAAGCAGCAATAGAGAACACGTCCTCCCTTCTCGCTGACTGATCCTATTGCTGATCATGTGATTCATTCCGTCTGAGAAACCCGCTAAAACATTTTGCGATTAAATCTCGGTGAAATAAATTTTGGTAAAACTCCGCGAGTGACTCCGAAAAAACCATCACCGAAGAATCAAAATCTAAGTGGAAAGGTTTCTCGAAAAATCTGCGGAAACATTGTTAACCCAATGCGTCGTGTCGATTACTAAATTCATCGCCCGTTGCTTACGAGAAAAATCCTTCGTATAGTCAGGATCATGTCATAACGAAGTAACTTTCAAAGTAAACGTAACAGGTTTTGCGAAAAGTACTTTCATTATAGCGAAAACCAAGCTATACGATCCGGCACTGGGCGGCCAATCTAAACTTTGCCTCCTCGTGACACGTTCTGAAAGATCTCACTCTTTAGCCCATCGGTTCACGAGCATCCGCTCTCATTCCTCCCGTTTACATCTGAGAATGAGACCGCCCCGCAAACGACTCCGCACGGGCTCTGCATCGAGCTTCTTAGGATCTGTCTCCCTCGAGTAAAAAAGAAACGACTTCCATACAAACAAAGGAAATATTATACAAAGCTTTCATCGTATAAATCGAACCTATAATGGAAAAACGTTTTCAATAACCACGGGCATACTTGGCATATCAAGCTCGACAAACGCTACTTGGCTATTGTCCGATCGCGCTTCACTTCAATGCCAAGTTTACAAACCGACTCAGCGTTATCGATAGCACGAAAGTGTCGTAGTCTAATCCTTTACCAAATGCGACTTTGGCTGTACGGCTGAATACAACCTTCACGCCAAGCCAACACATTCAACGGATAATGCAAACTTGTTGAAAATCGGCTAAGTTCTGTATTTTCACGATTCACTCTATTTCCGAAGCAAGTTGCCTACAAACTCCGACGTGTAAGAAAACGCTCGTAACAGAGCTCCTAAAGCCATATGAATCTCGGAGGGTCAACACTTCACAAAGCACCGTAACGAAAAACGCTTCGTTTCGGGGAAACAACTTATGCGACCTCTCGGTCCTAATTGCTCTAGCACGAATCGTAAAACTCCCTAACATCAAAAGAGGAATGTAAGTTTTAATTGCGAATATCCGAAACAAACCAAAGTGTTCCTGCAAAGCAGGGTTAAGACAAAACCCTCGCAACACCGCGAAACATCTTCGACCCCACAAAAGTTCCGAACACGAGACGCGGCATATAAAATAAAAAACAACTTTCGGCACTGCGAGACGTCGCAGACGCCCGGAGATTAGTTTTTCGACACAAATACCTTCCTCGATAAAGTCATTTTCTTGGAAGACCTAACAGTCCGTCTGCGACTATAAAATTACGCAAAACTTCTTAATGTACGTATCCTTCACGAAGGCCAAAACAACGTAAACATTTATCCCCTAAAATTTTTGTTGCTGATCACAACAAAATCGCAACAGTCCTAAACAAACTTAAGTTATCTCGAAGAGATAGCTCTCGAACACCCGACACAAGGGTAATAGCGCTTTAAAAGAAATCCAAACTTTTGGTCAGCACTTCCGGCCAACTTAGAAATTGTTCCCGGTGAGATGCTCGGTTCCAACCAGACGAATCATATAAGCCGAGAACCTATCCCGGATTCTAAATCGGTATGGAATCAGGTTAAAATCGCAACAGGCAAAACGAAAGCCGACTAGTCATCGCATAGCCTCAATCCAAAAGTAAACCTAGGTCTTGCCCTAAACCCAGCACACTGGTCGCTAACGTCTCAAGGCCTGAATCGAGATCCTAAAGGCATGTCTCTTTGTCTATATCTAAACGCTCACTCGATTTACTAAACATCCTAAAACGGGCAAACGAACAAGGAGATACACTAAGGGAAAAAGGAATGCGAGACGACAACTCGCGGACCTCCCTCAATATCAAATCATATTCTTCCCGCTACATTCATACGAATAAAAACACGCTCTTAAAAACGCAAACTGATTTTTAATAAAGCCGCAAAAGCGGCAGGGACTCAGAGCCGCACACGGCCAGTCCGAAAACTATAACGGCCACCCTCGGCCAGACCAAACGGCCTACGAGGCTAGTCTCAAGGCCGGCAAAGGTCCAGATGCCATCGACATCAATATGCTCGATAATTCCTACACAACATATAACTAGACCGTAAAGGTCTTGCTAGGAAACAGGTCATACGAACCTTAACTCCGAAACGAAATACGAAAGGCTTGATCCCCTCAAAAGGGTACGTAGGCAGCCTTCACAAGGCGCAGCCCTAATCTTAAACGCTTTCCGCTCCCTGGAGAGTGGAAAGATCACTTTCAACGGACCTTTCCGACCATTAATTCCGCCTAACTTAACTAAAACTGGTTAACCAGTCGTAAGAACCTTACGCTAAAGGCTCAAGATTCTTACGAGCTGGGGGGCTAACTGTTGGGGTCAAAATCAGAACGACAGAATCAACGGCCGAAACTCCCCGCAGAAAGATAAAAGGAATCGTTTTATAAAACCCAAAGAATCGTTTTATAAAACTCGAGGATCGTTTTATAATACTCAAGGATCATTTTATAAAACTCGAGAATCGTTTTATAAAACCCGAGGATCGTTTTATAAAACTCAAGAATCGTTTTATAAAACTCGAGGATCGTTTTATAAAACTCAAGAATCGTTTTATAAAACTCAAAGAATCGTTTTATAAAACTCGAGAATCGTTTTATAAAACTCGAAGAATCGTTTTATAAAACTCGAGAATCGTTTTATAAAACTCGAGGATCATTTTATAAAACTCGAGAAGCCGTTTTATAAAACTCGAAGATCGTTTTATAAAACTTGAGGATCGTTTTATAAAACTCGAGAAGCGGTTTTATAAAACTCGAAGATCGTTTTATAAAACTCGAAGATCGTTTTATGAAACTCGAGAAGCCGTTTTATAAAACTCGAAGATCGTTTTATAAAACTCGAGAAGCCGTTTTATAAAACTCGAAGATCGTTTTATAAAACTCGAGAAGCCGTTTTATAAAACTCGAAGATCGTTTTATAAAACTCGAAGATCATTTTATAAAACTCGATAAGCCGTTTTATAAAACTCGAAGATCGTATAAAACTCGAAGATCGTTTTATAAAACTCGAGAAGCCGTTTTATAAAACTCGAAGATCGTTTTATAAAACTCGAGGATCATTTTATAAAATTCGAGAAGCCGTTTTATAAAACTCGAAGATCGTTTTATAAAACTCGAAGATCGTTTTATAAAACTCGAGAAGCCGTTTTATAAAACTCGAAAATCGTTTTATAAAACTCGAGAAGCCGTTTTATAAAACTCGAAGATTGTTTTATAAAACTCGAGAAGCCGTTTTATAAAACTCGAAGATCGTTTTATAAAACTCGAGAAGCCGTTTTATAAAACTCGAAGATAGTTTTACAAAACCCGAGGATCGTTTTATAAAACTCGAGAAGCCGTTTTATAAAACTCGAAGATCGTTTTATAAAACTCAAGAAGCCGTTTTATAAAACTCGAAGATCGTTTTATAAAACTCGAGAAGGCGTTTTATAAAACTCGAAGATAGTTTTATAAAACTCGAGGATCATTTTATAAAACTCGAGAAGCCGTTTTATAAAAATCGAAGATCGTTTTATAAAACTCGAGAATCGTTTTATAAAACTCGAGAATCGTTTTATAAAACCCGAGAAATCGTTTTACAAAACCGCGAAAAAACCGAAATCGCGGCAAAACGCGAACTAGTCACGACTAGTTCGCCTGCTGGCGAACTAAGCCAGGCTTAGTTCGCCAGCAGGCGAACTAGGAGCCTCTCCGCTCGTTCGCCTGCTGGAAAACTAAGCCGGGCCGGCTTAGTTCGCCAGCAGTAGAACTAGGAGTCCCTCGACTAGTTCACCAGCAGGCGAACTAGGAGTCCCTCGACTAGTTCGCCAGCAGGCGAACTAGGAGTCCCTCGACTAGTTCGCCAGCAGGCGAACTAGGAGTCCCTCGACTAGCTCGCCTGTTGGCGAACTAAGCCAAGCCGGCTTAGTTCGCGAGCAGGCGAACTACTGACTTTGCCCCACAGGTTCTTATCGCCTAGTTCGCCATATGGCGACCTGGCCAAGCTGAACTAGCTCGCCATATGTCGAGCCGACCATCCTGAGCCTCGATCTCCCACATCCTTGATTCAAGGCATACGTCCTTCGACACGATCGTATTCCGAATCATGGTCGAAATGTCTCCCGTTTCGTCTCGATCCTTCCTATCGTTCGAGTTTTACGATAAAAACCGTAAAACTTTGTTTTCTCAAAAAGAACTCTAGGAAATCGTATAAAACGGAAACGGTTAAACGAAACACCGAATATTGCCTAAACTATACGATTTATTCGAGATTTTTCGTAAAAATCGTACAAAACGCGTTTTTAATAAAACCCCGAGTAAATCTTAGAAAACGGCAACGATTAATCGAAACAACAAACATTGCTTAGCTTTACGATTAACTCGAGAAACTTATCTAATAACGGCATTGTATCAGGAAACGATCTTGTCTAAAGTCGTAAAACGGATTTATCGCAAAACGGCTCAGAAAGTCATAAAACGCGATAAAAGCCACTCGCGACTTTAAACGAAGTCCAACCCGAAGATACGATGACGTTTTGGCGATTTACTCGCAGAAAGAAGATAAATGTCAAACTTGAAGATAAATGTCAAGTTTGAGGATAAATAGACGATTTCCGCGGGAAAAAAGGAAAGATCGAGATAAATGGAAGATTCCCATTAAACTCGAATCTGGGGAAATGGAAAGACTAAACCGCCTAGGAAGGGAGTATATAAGCAAGAGGCATAGGGCAGAAGCAGAGGGACGATTTTCAGAGCTCTCATCTGAGACTTTCACAACTTTTCTAGACTTACAATTTTCCGCACTTAGAAACTTAGGCTTTTTCTCGACAAGTTCGGTTTCTATGACTGGCGCTCAATTACTAGACGAACTCGCCCAGACAGTTCGATCTCTTGTCCAGCTCAATCAACTGAACTACGTTCGACTTGATCCTCGAAAGGGGTACGTAGGCAGCCTTTCATAAGGTTCAGTCCAAAATCATTCAAATCCTTTTTTCTTATCTTTTTCCGTCTTTTGTTATCGAGCTGCGACTCGATTAGGTTTAAGGTTTTTATGTTGATAACTCGCTGACGGCCCTGCAGCCAAAGCCTTTGTAAACCCTTGTAACGATCGCAACGTTTTTACGCGAAATCGAAATAAGATCTACTTTTTCTTTAAATTCGTTTTATTACGTTTTTCGTATTTTTCCGCTTTTATTTGGTTACTTGTCGTTGGCTTTCGTAGAGATCCAGTTCCTCTGGAAAATTAGGGTTTTCCTAAGTTTCCTTATTTAACGGAAATCGACAAGTGTGAATTTCGGTTCCCACAGTGAGAAAGGGAATTAAATATTGCCACACTTATCTGACATGGTTAACATGTTGATAGTGTCTTGAGTTATCAAATGTTTGCATACTGTGTTTCTTCATCTCTGTTGTTTATATAAGAATACACCACCACCTGATTTTCGAGACATCAAATAATCATACTTTACGCAGCTTAAAGAGAACAATATATTGGTGGGCGTAAAATTATAGGGCAAGTAAGAATGCTAGGGTGGTTGAGGTTCAGTAGTGTTTATCGAAGCATATGTGGTGTGCTGGAAGGATTTTTTGTAAGTTGTAATGTCTGATATTCTCTGCCTTCCCATATTGAGGAATTGTTTTTCTCTTGCTTAGAGCATTTCTAAAAAGACACTCTATTTTAAAGTTTGCAAAACTCTATTTTTGAAGTTTTAATGTGTTCTTCTCTAAAAACAAAACTTCAAAACTAACTTTAAAACTATTTGTATTTTACTCTATCGTCCTTATATTTGTCATAATTGATATAAATTCATTTTTTTTATAAATAACTAGCATATATATGAAAACATAACAATAATATTAATTAAAATATATTTACTCTAAAATATAAAACTGTAAATAGAAATACAAAACTAAATAATAAACTACAAACATAATATCACATTATTTCATAAAATTATTTCCATAATGCTCCATCTTTAGTTACACAATACTTATTTGAAGGTTTAGAAGAAAATTTACCATACTATTAATATTGTTGTAATATTTAAATTTATGTAATAACTATCCATTTCATGTACCTTTTTAAAAGTTTTTTTTAAGTTTCTTTTGTAATATTAGTGAAATATAATTTTAGTTTTAAAATATATTTTAAAATTTTATTTTAAAATTTTATGTATAAAACTTAAGTTAACA